>UELU01102400.1:0-10450 GCA_900490025.1 Megastigmus dorsalis | reverse complement strand
AATTTATATTTTATAATTTTATAATTTATTTTTATACGAACCTAGATATTTCTTCTTCCATCTTATCAAATGTGATATAATCACATTGATTATCATCAGTCAATTTTTGCATTTTATTATTACACATTTCTGTATTATTTATTTTCCTTTTTCCCATTATAAAGTCAAACTTTAAAGTCAAACTGGTTATAATAAAACAGAATAACAACACTAAAGTAATGATAACTCACTGGCAGTTATAATTTTCAAAAGAATTTTCCATACCGCACGAGTATATCCAACTACTGAATGAGACATGAAATACGTATCATTTGAATTATATTGACTTATCATCGTACTAGAAGGCTCATTAACCCATTAACGCCCAGAGGACACAATTTTGAGAGTTAAGTTTGAATTGTTGCTGTGCAATATGTGCATTGCTAAAATATTTTAAAATCATCACCCTTTATGTTTTCGAGGGTGCTCTTTTTAATGGTGGTGGTTAAAATTTCCTAAAATCACTTTTAATCATGGAAAATTAGAAAATTACCAAAAAAAACAGAATTTTCGACTGCGATTTTTTTTTAAAACTAAAATTTCGATGCCTTATCGGTTCTGTATATGCCCAAAACCTATCTCAATCGTGGCCTCGAGTTCTGAACTTCAAAAAATAACGTTTAGCAAAACTTATAAATTTTTCGTTTAAACAAAATGGCGGCCGAAGTGACGATTTTTTTTTTAAACTTTGTGAATTTTTTCCTCGAAAACTATAGACTTTGGAGAAAATTTTCATAGAACAAAAACGTCTTAAAATTGATCAAAGAATACCCTCAAATTTTTTCAGAACGATTGGAAACAATTTTCAATTTTCGGAAAATCCGTAAAAGCAAAAGTTTGAAAAAAATTGTAAAAAATTCTGAAAATTTTCAGAGATGTTCATTGGACTATTTTAAGACGTTTTTGTTCTATGAAAATTTTCTCTAAAGTCTATAATTTCCATGATAAATTAATATTAAATCTTAAAATTGCGTACATTTTATATACTACCGTAATATAATAAAACTTGATTAATGTATTTTCAAAAGTCGAACTTTATGCGTATTTTAATTTAGTTTAAGTGATTTGAAAATAAAATTAACTTTTTTATCAAATATATGTTGTTTTTTTTTACGTTTATATTGAACGAAAAGTCTTTTTATATCACTGAGCGCAAAAAAGTAACTAAACATAAAATCTCCTTCCAAAACTTTTAACAATTAATTTCCGATTTTGTATTATTTCTCTTTATTTCAAATTCATATAAATCATGCCTAAAAAAAGTGACACTCTTTGTGAATCTGCTTCTTCAAAGGAACGAATTATTCAGCCATAAATGCAAACGCGATATTATTAAAAAATAGTTTACTATGCATTTATCATGGAAGTTATAGACTTTAGAGAAAATTTTCATAGAACTAAAATGTCTTAAAATAGTCCAAAGAATATCTCTGAATATTTTCAGAATTTTTTATAATTTTTTTCAAATTTTCGCTTTTCCGGATTTTCCGAAAATTGAAAATTGTTTCCAATCGTTCTGAAAAAATTTGAGGGTATTCTTTAATCAATTTTAAGATGTTTTTGTTCTATGAAAATTTTCTCCAAAGTCTATAGTTTTCGAGGAAAAAATTCACAAAGTTTAAAAAAAAATCGTCACTTCGGCCGCCATTTTGTTTAAACGAAAAATTTTCAAATTTTGCTAAACGTTATTTTTTGAAGTTCAGACCTCGAGGCCACGATTGAGATAGGTTTTGGGCATATACAGAACCGATAAGGCATCGAAATTTTAGTTTTAAAAAAAAATCGCAGTCGAAAATTCTGTTTTTTTTTTTGGTAATATTCCAATTTTTCATGATTAAAAGTGATTTTAGGAAATTTTAACCACCACCATTGAAAAGAACACCCTCGAAAACATAAAGGGTAATGATTTTAAAATATTTTAGCAATGCACATATTGCACAGCAATAATTCAAACTTTACTCTCAAAATTGTGTCCTCTGGGCGTTAATGGGTTAAGGTCATTGATGTAGAGACTGAAGAGCAAAGGCCCGAGGACCGACCCCTGTGGTACACCCAAATTGGTCTCAACCCACGAGGAATAACCATCCTTAGATAAAACGCGCTGTGTACGGCCTTGTAAATACGATTTAATCCACAGGAATGCGGTCCTCGAGAACCCGAGATCGCGGAATTTGCTCAACAGTCTCGATGGAGAGATGGTGTCAAACGCCTTACTGAAGTCAAAGAGCAACAGCAAGGTTATCATCCTTCTATCAATGCCTAAACGTATGTCATCTGTTAATTTAAGCAGGGCTGTCTGTGTACTGTGATGCTGTCTGAATCCTACCTGAAAAGGATCGAGAATGCCCGCCCTGGAGAGATAGCTGGTAATTTGGGAGTGTGCAATCTTCTCAAGCACCTTGGAAAGAAAACACAGTAGGGCAATAGGACGAAAGTCTGAAGCCGAGGATCGAGTTGAAATCTTTTTTAAAACCACTAGCTGTGCCTGCTTCCAGGTACTCGGGAAGACTCCCTGAGCAAAGGAGGAGTTGAATAAATGAACTATATAATTCCCCAACACTGGCAGGGACTTCACTACAACACTCTGCGGTATGTCATCCGAACCCCTCGCCTGCGATGTAAAATAAGACATGGCGAGAACTACATCTGAAAAGGAAACTGGTTGAAAAGAAAAACCATCATCAGATGGCAACTGTATCATGTCCATTGCACTATCTATATTTTCATTGGGCGCGACTGACACACCCGCAAAGTGTGAGTTCAGCTCCTCCGGGGTGAAACCATGCAGCTCCTCCTTGCTTTTGGGCAAGAGGCCGAGATTACGCATTTCCCTCCAAATATCTTTCCTTTGATCAAGAGCGTCAGAAAGTTGATTACCGAGATAGGAGGTACGCTCTTGATCCATACGAATTTCAACCTCATTGCGTAAACGAAGAAATTCATCCAGGAGCACGGCACTCCAGGTCCTTTTATATCGTCTATGCGTAGCGTTGCGTTTGTCTATGAGTAGCTGAAGCTCAGCGCCAATCCATGGAGCTTTCCCTCTACGAGGAGTTACAGTTTTCAACGGAGCAAGTTCATTAATAGCTTTCAATAGATTAGCGCTCAGACATTCAAGCGCCCCATTTATGTCAAAGTCAGACTCTAAAGTATTTGTGGAAAAAGCCGACCAATCGCAGCGGCACAAGAACTCATTGAGTTCAACCGGGGTTATCTTATTATAGCTTCTAAAGCTGAAAGTCTCTTTAGGATGAGATGCAACGTGGATGTCAATGTTACCATCGATGATGTTGTGCCTGCTGCGAAAGGGAGCAAGACTATTCCCATAGTCAAGTATCGTGTCGTTATCGTCTACAAATATTAAGTCAATCCATGTGTGAGAAGTCTCAGTATGATGGGTCGAGCCGTGCTGGATGATCTTAACTGAGAGCTCGTCAGCTAATCTGGCTTACCAGGTCTTGTGCTATTAGATTTAGCAAGAATTTTAACTTTATAGTCATTTCGAATATAAAGGGCAACACCACCACCATTCACATTACGATCCTGACGTAAAACATTAAACGCATCGATCTGTATGAGTCTGTCATCCACGACTGGGTCAAGCCACGACTCGGCAATCCCGAGAAGATGGTAAGACGGATTATCGCTAAGAAATTGACGGAATTGCGCAATGTGAGCTCTGAGGGAATTCACATTGAGAAAGCCCGCTCTCAGTCCACTCTCCTTCGCCACACCAGTAACTCCCCGCCGCAGTCACTTGGTAGCCACAGCCGCGCCACGAGTATTAAGCCGGCCGCTCTTCTCCCCTGCTAGAAAGTGAGGAACAGAGCGCCCATTCTCTCTACATTACGCATCCGCAATGACGCGCAAGTCCGCAGCGGAGGTAAAGATATGCGCGCGTTCACCACCCTTCCTCCTAACCAAAAATCTGCCACCACTGTGCCAGATGTATTTAAAGCCCAGCCTTAAAGCCAATTGCTTTAAGCTCAAGAATTCACTATATACTTTGGGCTGCAGTAGTTCACTGATGTAAATTTTACGATCTGGCAAGTGGCTGGCAGACTCCGAGCCAAGAGGAGAGGACTTAACGTCGGAGGTGGTGAAGTAATTGTTGGTGAAAGCGCGTTTAGCGCGAAGGATGTCTAAAACGCGTTTTTTACTGGTGAGGCGAATCACACAAGACGGCGGTCGCCTCGATCGCGATACCGTGCCATTCCCAGGCTCCTCACCTCGCCCCCCGCTCACGCCCCGAGACTGCAAGACACGAGCACCAACGATTTCCTCCCTCTCAAGAGTAGGGAGGACAGTGTTAAGCACTGCGAACGCAACATTTTCAAGATTTGTAGTCTTCGAGGCATCATCAATTATTCCATTCACTAGCAATTCGTAGCACTCATCACTATCTATGGAACCCGCGACACAGCTCTCATGACGTGAGCGGCGAGCCGGTGCAGATTTTGTTGTGGAGCCTAAGGAGACAAAAACCTGTGACTCATTATTTGAATTTAAATTTCCATGTTCATTTTCGTCGATATTTGCTAATGTATTACAAGTAGATTGCTTAGTCAAAAGTGAGATATCATCAACCATGATCGATATCTTGCTCAGAAGTGTGTTGATTTGATCCTTTAAAACCGAGTTCTCTTGAAGCAACATGAGCCGATCATTATGCAAACCCTCCAGCTGGGACGACTGCACATCCAACTTACGCTCAAGAGACAAGACTTGTGCATTTAGGTTATTCATTAGCTGATTGACTGCTAGTGTGTCAGCTGGAAAATTTGAGGTAATGACATCAAGCCTCCGCTCAATCCGTGATTGAAAATCGGCCAATGTTCTTCCAAGGAGTTCCAATTGCGCGCCAACAAGATCGACCAGGGTTGATGATATGCTGGTATTAACGGCGGAGACATTGGACGCATTAAATTTATTGTTGTTAGCATGCTGAATGGTCTTAGTTGGCGTTGAAGTATACAGTAGTGAAGAGGAGGGCGCCTGCACGCCTGCAACCCGCTGTAGTTTTGCCGTAGTCTCCTCAGACGCCTGTGCGCCCGCAACCCGCTGTACACCCAACTTGTTCTCGCCGTCTTCCCCAGTGCTGAGTAGACGGGCAGGCACGCGCTTAGGTGGGAGCAGCGGCTCCTCGCGCGCAAGTGTGTTTATATACGCGCCTGCTCGCTCAGTCTTTTCATCTCTCTCTCTCTCTCTCGCTCCCGCTCACGCTAACGCTATCGGTCCTGGACTTTGTCTTAATATCTGATCAGTTCGTGCTTATGTTTACACCTCTGCTGCGACACTCCGAACAGATGGTCATATGCTTTCGTATCTGCTTCGATTTAACAGAAGTCAGACACGATGCCTGACCACATTTATTGCACTTTGCACATGTTACTAGTACTGAATCCGTGCGTGAATTCCTTTTGCAAAAGGCACAAGACTTTTTCTGCTCCATTTTGATAATATTAATGCTGCCCTCTTACGGCGAAAATGAATTACTACAACCGCAACGGTATGTCGAGAGCAACAGAGCGAGCAAAGCAAACACACTGAGGTACACTATTAGCTTATATCACGCACCTGCTGACTGTTGGGCATGCGCAGAACCTCATCAGAAATGTCGCCGTCACGGAAGCAGTTGGAAAGTGAAGTCAGAAAAGCGGTGCAAGCGGAGCACCCCCAGTGAAGATAACAATGGAGATGATGGCTTGCATATAGGCTCACGCAAGATACCTGCAACAAAAATGCCCGAAGGCATGCGGGCTGCAGTATCAAGCCGAAAAGCCAGAGCGACACGAAAGACGTGCGAGCACGGAGACTTACCGAGAGAGAGAGGAAGAGAGAGAGAGAGAGAGAAAGAGAGACAAAGAAAGTGATAAAGATCCCTACCTGCGCCTCTACCTGTGAGGAACAACCAATGGAATCATCATTTTATGAGCAGTGTACAATGAACGAATTTATCGTACAAAACTCACAAATGACTCGTTTTTTCCCTCTCCGTAAACTTTCTCACTCTCAATTTGTTTTATTTATTATAATTATTTATTACAAAATTCAAATTTATTATCACCATGATACAATAAACATATCATATATTTGTTAGCTTTATCCGATAATTCCTCGAATAAGTTTTCATCCTCCTGGAGAGCTTTGGATGCTCGATCTGGTAGAAAGACGTCGAATTCTTCATTCAGTGCTACGACCACTCTCAATCCGTACTTGGTACTAACTCGCTTCATTCGAGTTACCATATAATGCTTCCCTGACTCCAACTCACACAATCTCTTCCTCGGCAGGAAGCTGCTCGTGCAGACTCGATTTAACATGGATAAGTCCATTCTGAAAATGAGAAAATAGAGAGAGAGCTAATACATTAGAGATATTGAGAAAAAATAAATCGACCATACAAACCTCGATATATTAGGACATTTTGTTCTCTGACTAAGCGATCGAAGGAATGAGCTCCTAATCGAGGCAAACTTCTTAAGTAAACCTTCCCCCCTCTCTGGGACTTTTCCCACCACTACCACGTTTGAATCTCTGGACTCGTACTGTCTAGCAGCTTCTAGAAATATTTCGTCGTCCAGTGTGCGGAAGTGTCCCCACGGCAACGTATCGGTCTTGTTCGGGAGAAGGCAGCGCTTGTCGTCGTGAGGACTCAGACTCAGCTTCTCCTCCTGTCTCTGTGCGAACAACTTGCAGCCTAGACCAAATATTGTGTTGTTGACGTCTTACCTTGGTCTGATTAAAGAGGCAGTCGAAGTAATCCTTGAAGGTGATACTATTCTTGAGAACCGCTGTCTTAATTCCTTTAGCCTCTTTGATCAGCTCATCGTTCTGAATGAGAATGCTATACACCTTACTTCGCAATCCAATGAACTCTGTCATTATTTTTCCCTTACACTCGTCTTTCATGAGTCAGATGATCTTCTTGTTCCTTCGAGGCAATCCAAACTGATTGTCCTCTGGATAATCCGATGTATCGAACTAGTCGATGTCTTCCTTCATTATCTCGTACATGTTGACCCCTCTGATCTCGTATATCAGACTGTCTGCGTCGGTGTACAACACCTTACACCTGTCACCAATACGCTTTTTCATATAAGAATAGTGAAAATCATATATAAGAACCTTGGACACGTCGAGCACGCACAGGCCAACGTATATCGATTTCCTGATAGTGATTTCCATTCGAGATAGTTGTATGGCCACAAGATTCTTTGCGAAGATCGAGCAGCTGTGAAAATTTGGTCTCGCAATCAATACCTCAGCGCCGCAACGTCCCTCCCACTTGCTGACGAGTTTCACGTTGACTCGTTTTCACCTCATTTTCCATTGTTTTTCCATAGACAGAATTGACCATGAGTTTGAAAAATAGCTTACCAAACTCATTCTTCGATTCCCTTCTCTTCTGCATGTTCAAGTCGACGTAGGGCTTCAACCAATAGCTGTGATTGAACTGCAGCGCTCGATGAGTATTTTTGCACACGACTCCATGCTCGACAGCTTGCTTGAGAGCTCCGTAGTGTATCACGTAGCGCTCCTTGTTGTGCAAGGTGGTCAACAGTTTTTTCTGATTAGAGCCAGATGGTGCTCGATGTTCCGGACACAGTAGTAGATCCTTGTGCGCCTCGTGAATACCCACGGGATATTGCCAATCAACCTCTAGGATGTATCCAATGGGAGAGTCATCTGGAATCTCGAATACATTCATTACTTCATAACGTCTACCCACTAAAAGCCTTCCGTAGGTAGATATTGTGCCATACCCCATCCATGCAGATTATTGGTGTCGAAGTACATCAAATACGTTTCTTCCACGTTCGGGTTGTAGTCGTCCATCATGAACTTGTTGTTCGCATTGGCATAGCGATTGGAGCACTGACTGACACTGCCTCTGATACCTCTCTCGACGAACAACAGCATGTCTATGTCTGTGAGCAATTCGAGTTCGATTTTCGTGTACTTTAACAAGGCGTCCCATGTCAAACTAGGAGTGGTGAAATAATGCGCAGGATCTAGTCCATACGCCTTGATGCAAGTTGATCGAAAGATCTCGAAGACGTCTGCCAAAAGAAGCACGTTCGCCTTGAGGTATATATCGGAATACTCAGCAAGTGTTGTGATGTTAAATGCACTCCACACACTTCTCGCGTGATCGTAGTCTGCATCAGAAATTCCGCAGCCATTCAGCTTGCTGAAGAAATTGTCCTTAGACGGCAGTTTCTTCTCTTGCAGTCTTTTAAAGGAGCTCACGTAGTCGTACGGGAATACGCCCTTTCTGAACAATAACTTGATTTGATGCTCCGAGTAACCATCCTCGTCATCGAACGTACTGCTGGTGATGTCATATTTCTCAAAATGCGATGCTAGTTTCTCCAGAGACGATGCATGAAACTGAAAGAATCTATGTATCTAAAGTTTATATTACTGCCATCGATATGCTTTGTGACGCCCAGCCCACGCTTATTAAATTTTTTACTTTTATGTAGTGCCGAGCGCGCGTCAACCGAAAGGTTAAAATGTATATATGTATATATAAAAAGCTCGAGCACCGACGAGCCAGACCGAGCTTGGGCGAGCGCGCCCCACTGAAACTCGTAACGGCGTGGAGGAGGGAAAAGCTCCTCACGGAGGGGATAACCCTTTTCCACGCTCGTTACGAGTATAAAAGGCGCTGCGCCGCCTCACCAGGGACACTCGCTCTCTACAGCTCCTGGAGCTCAAACTCTTTCGGGTTGCCTGAGAGCTTTTCTTTAAATAAATCCTTACTTAGAGCTATATAGCAATCGATTTATTAAATATATCTCCTCTCCTTGTTTGGCGACTGTACAGTCCATTAAGTGGCTGTATAGTGTTCCAATTGCTAGAGTAAGTAAAATCAGTAAAATAATAATCTAATAATCCATGATGATTATGCAGTCCATTGTGTGACTGTATAATCTTCCTAGTGATTAAGATTATAAATAAAAACAAATACGACTCTCGGAGATTGTACAGTCCACTACGTGGCTGTGTAGTCGTCCGCTGCGAGTCAAGCGAGAATAAAATATATATCTTTTCTCCTTGTCTGGTGACTGTGCAGTCCTCTACGGGGCTGTATGGTCTTCCATCGCGCTAAAACAATTAACAGCACTGAAAAATCAATCTAATAATCCGTGATAACGATGCAGTCCATTGTGTGGCTGTATAGTTTTCCAGCGTGATTAAGATTATAATTAAAAACAAAATACGACTCTTGCAGATTGTACGGTCCACTACGTGGCCGTATAGTCGTCCGTCGCGAGTCAAAAACGCGTCAATAAAATAATCTAACAATCCATGATAACGATGCAGTCCATTGTGTGGCTGCATAGTTTTCCTAGCGATTAGGATTATAATTAGAACTTAAATCAAAGAACAAAATACGACTCTTGGAAATTATGCAGTCCAATACGTGGCTGTTTAGTTTACCGTTGCGAGTCAAATAAAAAACTAAACCGCGAATCACGCGAAAGGTCCTACGCGATAGTACAAGCGATCTATCGAGTCCGAACTCTATATTGATAAAATTTATGTGGACGCGATCATGCGAAAAAAAGGACAAAGCGCAGCTCGTATGCCCGTCACAGCTTGGTGAATGATATGTATCGCTCTTTATTTTCTGGAATGAGCTTTACGCGTCCCTTGAGGATGGCAGAAGTTGCAAGCTCTTTGACGATAAAATATGAGTCGTAGCCAGTGAGATTGTGAAACACTACAGGTATGAATCTCGCGTCCTTAAAATTGATGTTGTATCCTGCATGAGCAGCTCCTCTGAATCTGAAACAAAGCAAAAAAAAAAAGAATAATGAAGGATTATAAAGTTTTTTATTTTAAATAATATTACTTACTTTCCTGTGGTGTGACAGTGATCTCTGACTTTTTGGTCTAGCTGTGTCAAATCTTTACCGTAAATGCTACAAGATTTAGCTGTTAAAAAGTCAATTTCTCGAAGATTTCGAACAAACCATTCAACAGGAGTCTCCATGCCATCTTTTTTTTTTCTCGCCTATAACTTCCACACTGAAAAACTCATGGCGGTCGCGGGCTGCCACGCGTAGCCACTACCGGCCACCACAGAGTGTAGAGCGCGCTCGCGCGCATCGTGGGGGCCACTGGCCCCCACGATAAGAGCGTTTCACTCTCTACGTGGGGCGTATCGGCTGCCACAACGTAGAGTGCGCATTTACTCGCACCGTGGGCGTCAGTGACTACCACGGTAAGAGAGTTTCGCCCGTTCACGTGGGGACTTTCGACAACCAACGTACAGTGGAGCTGAATGACTCTCACAGTGAGAGCTATTCCTTGTATAAAACGAGTTCACCGCCGGAAGCTTAACGATGGATATCCTAATATGCATCGGAAAAAATTAGAAGTATTAAGATATTTGATC
>UELU01102389.1:0-18228 GCA_900490025.1 Megastigmus dorsalis | reverse complement strand
GTCTAAGCTAAATATTCAAAAGATTTCTAACAAATGTTTATTTAATATTAATTCATGAAATATTTTATAAAACTAGAGAATAAATTTAAATTTGAAATAAATGTGTACGCTTTTACTGATCTACTATTATACGTAATTATCTACCTGCTTTTAACACAAATTTTAATTGCCGGTTCAGGTAGTGAATCTTATGTGTACCGGAACACAATACTAATTGTTTGAATTCCCGGGTTGATTGTAAATTCTGTTGCGTGCAAATATTGCAGTACACAACCTAAATGATTTTACGCTTTTCCTTATTGCGAGTAATAAAAATGTAGACTGCGCTATTCTAGGAAAAACCATGACATTAAATATTTGTAAGAAATATAATTTAAAATATTTGAATGAAAACAATGCGCATCTATATATATATATAGTTAATTTTCGGAACATGTGCGACGCCGTCGGGCGAGAGTGGGAAAACTCGAAACCCTCTTGGAAAAACTCTCTGTTTTACCTAACGTGCTCGATCGATATCGATTTTTACTATTAGGGTAGGTAACATAGAAAAATAGGGGAGTAAACCATGTCTATCTGCTACAGGTCTCATTAGTATCTTTGGAGTTCATCTTTATTTTAGTTCAAAAATTTCAAAAATTCTATAGGAAGGCGCACGACGTTACAGCTCTAAGCTATTAATGGTCTCCACTTTCTATAATATTTGAATTTGTTTTGTATGTGCGTGTGGGCGAGTACGGGTGAGTAAGTGATTGATTGAGAGAGAAAAACTCAATGAAATTAATTTAGTCTTTACTAGATTTTTGTATAATTATATTTAGTGGTTCGTTTTGTATCCATGTACCTTGCTCAGCACTCACACCTGATATAAAATACATAAAAGTACCTTAATTACGTTGACTGATTATCGTCCAGCGTTAATGTTCAAAGCTCATCATATATTTGGAGGTCAACTCGAGTGTCTAAACTGGAAGTGTAGTAAAAAGCAAGAAAGACCCTTGGAAGACAATGTCATTCTGAACCTGATTAAGGGGTTTCCAAAGGGAAATTTATTTCTTATTTATATTAAAGGAAATTAATCTACATGGAAGAATGAAATTAATTAAAATCATTTTAATCCTATCATATGATTATTCTAATCACAAAGATTTATTGCATGTTATTCAATTAAAATGAGTAATGATATATTGTCAAAAAAATTCGTTTTTAGATTTTACTGTATCTTTTTATGATGCTCTTGCATGAACTATAGTAGTATATATATAATCCATTTATATATTTATGAATTTCGGAAAACTATTACCTACTGCATCATTTTCCTTAGAAACCCCTTAAGGATGTACTCTAATGTACAAATTAGTATACGTCCGAGGCCATAGTGCCTACATTATAATGATCACACTTTTCTGCAATTGTAACACAATTTTTTTTTTGATTATAGAATTAATCATCGATTGCATTGTGCATTGCGGTAAGTCTATTCTCTCTTTAGGGGTCTATGTATATATATCTATTATTAACATATTTCTAATAATGTAGTCTATGGAGTATTAATCCGTGTTGCGCTAGGCATTGGGCCACGTGGATTCCCTACTTGCCGTGGGTCAATATTTATGACGGGAGGGGGAGGTAGCTCGTAACTGTGTTTAATAAGGTCCATATGGACTACGCGCGAGTGTTTATCTTTTTGGATTTTGACATTATGTTTGTCATAATCGATTTCCAATATCTCGCACGGTCCTACGTATTCGCGGTCCGTTTTTCCGTGCCTTGGTGTCTTCAGTAGATATACCATTTCCCCTTATCTGAAATGCTGGACATTCTGTTTTTTGTCATAATAAGATTTTGACCAGTATTTGGATTGCGTTAAATTCATTGCTGCTAGGATGCGTAACTGTGATATGGAGATGCAGGCGTCTGCTAAATATTTGTCGTACGTGAGTAAATGCTCTCTTGGTGGAAAGCTCGAAGGCGTACGTGCTCGTCGTCCAAATACTACTTCATGTGGCGTGTAACCTAATCCTTCGTGGACGGTTGCATTGTACGAGTGTTGTGCCAGCGGCAACAATGTATCCCACTGCGTGCATGAATCCAGATAAAATTTTAAATACTCATTTAATGTGTGATGCATTCTCTCGATGCCTCCATTGGATTGAGCAAGATATGGAGTTGTACAAAATTTATTTATTTTGAACACTCTTGCAAATTCCTCTAGCATTTTGTTCATAAAATGCTGCCCTTGATCCGAAATCAAGGTAGCGGGAGGGCCAAAATAACTAATGAATTTGTTTGTCATGGCTTGGACTACCTCTTGGGCGGTAGCGTGCTGGACTGGCACTAGAATGCAGTATTTACTGAAGTTACATTGCATTGTTAAAATGTATCGATTTCCTAATTCCGTAGGTTCCTTGGGTCCCACAAAATCGATAGATATTTTGTTGAATGGGTAAGACGGTGTATCTGTTATCAGCATAGGCAGTTTTGTTTTAACTCGCTCTAGCTTTTGGGATTAACAATCGGGACAGCCCCGAACGAATTGTCTCACATCGGCTTGCATGTTTCGCCAATAATATTCATGCGCGAGCTTATCATAGGTCTTGGTTATTCCCTTGTGTCCTCCTATTGCGGATTCATGGTATTCCTTAATAAGTTTGTATCTGTCTTCTACGCGAGGAATAGGCAGGTTATTTTTGAAGAACACTATTTGTATGTTCTGATTTTTGTATATACGGTTACATTGTTCGATAAAGTAACTCCATTCTGATACTGAAAGGATCGCGAGATCTCTAATTATGCCTATTGAATTTATTTCGTGTTTAATAAGTAATTGTCTTAATATTTTTAAACATTTCGTGATATCGGGGCGAAAGAGCTTGTTATCTATATAATTTTTTATAACGAGGCCAAATACTTTTATTCCTTTAGTTTCTGTGACTGTTACTTCTCCAATTTCCCGAGGCATGCTTAATAACTCATCCTCATATATATACTGTCGCTCAATTAAGGCTCCAAGTACTCCGGTTTCCAAATAGACGTCGGTAGTCCTGACGTAAATTAAATTATCTTTGTACGCAAATGGGTGTTCATCTAGTATTTGTACTGCCGAGAAGCATTCTGTGCTTTCTGGGTTTCGTACCCAAGGGGGATGAACATGAGACGGCCTTGCTTCGGCTACGAGATAACGTGCCATTGCTCCTTCTTTACGAGGAAAGCGCGCTAGGAGCATCGGCTCATCGTCAGCTGTTGACGCTTGCTCTTCATCTACTCGGTCATTCATTCCAGCTTGCTCGCTTGGCTGGCTTATCTCCGTTCCGATAGTTTTATCTGCGGCTGCTGCACTCGCTTCGTCGACTGGTAAGCGTACGTAAGGTGTGAAATAATTGTTTGATAGGTGTAAGTGTACAAATTCAGTACCTACGTTAGCCCTACTGTAGCAATATTTCACTTTCCCGCCACAATGGAAGTTTACAATGAAGAATACAAATGTTTTTATTGAACGTTTATGCGAATATATATACACAATCGATATCACCGAACTCCTTGTTCGAGGATAAAATTCGACAAGCTTCTTCTGGATTTCCGCACTGTGACAGAGCTGGGCTGTGCAACAGTTGTTGCCTTAATTCCAGAGGTGAAATTTGCATCTCCAATATGCGTATAAGTGAGTAAAATAGACAATTCCCTGCAGGTGTGTTAGGAATTTCTGTGACTTGCTGCAGTGGTATATCGGGCTGAGCGCAATGAGTGTTTTGCTCGTACTGGAACATCCGTTGTAGTTATTATTTTGTGCGTAACTAAATGTGTGTCTTTTAACTTTTCACCTGGTAATCCAAAAACATCTGGGCATTCCTTGACTAATCCCTTTACGTGCTCTAGTTCTTCCTCGTTTAATAGCTTGATCGCCCCCTGATCTAATTCTTTTAATATTTTCTCCACTCTGTCTTCCTTATTCTCGGAAAAGATCTGTAAAATACTTGCGCGCTCAAAGTTCATTTCGTCATCAATATCGTCGTTATTTGCGTCGAGAACTTCGCATGTCTCGCGCATGGTTTCGCAGGGTTCCACAGTAATTTCGGGTGGGTCCATTTCCACCTCTTTCTCGCTTATATTATAACAAAGGGCGTACGCTTTACCCTGTGTATTTTCATAAATATAGAATAAAATGTCCGGTCCTAAGCACTGGAGCGGGACAAAATCTACCTTTTCGTCTATATTCTTGACGCGCGCATATATAACTTGTCTTGTACGAGGGGGAATACAAAATCGTTCGTTTTGAACAAAGGGCAACTTTAGATCTCCAAACTCTACGTACTTTCGAGCAGCGTTTACCTGCCCGCTATATTTGAGAAACATGTCCCAGCCCAAAAGTCCATGAGTGTCGATGGGGAAATCCTCGGGTACTATATGGACTTGGCACCATAATCCGCTTAATTCTAAATCAACACTTCCCAGGGTGAGGCATTCCCCTGGAGTCACTCCGCTTATAGCCACTAAATGGTTATTATTAATTGGTACATGTACATTTACACAACGAGATTTAATGATTGCAAGATCGGCCCCTGTGCGGCGTAAAATCGGCCTGTCTCATTTGTTAACTGGGGGCATTCCAAATCTACTATTGGAGGCCTACGTCCGCCTCGTGCAAATCTTATTGTCGCTTGCCAACGAGATTTTATTTTTTCGGGATTTTGCTTTATTGATTGCTCGGCCCTGCAGGTGCTGGGTGCCGAGCATCCTGCGAGTTTAAAGGACGCTCATATTTTTGGTTCCTATATTCGTTATTATTCCTATTATTGTTATTATTATTACTCCGATAATTATCCCGGGGATTACCTCGATCGTTATTATTTCGATTATCGTTGTTGTTCATGTTTCCGTTGCGATAGTTATAATTTCCTTGGTCGAAATCGTTATTCCTATTTCTGTTATTATTATTGTAATCGTTATTATTATTTCCATCGGTTATTATTTTGGCTCTGATTGTTGTCATAATTTCGACGCGGATTCGTGTTATTATTTCTATTTCTATTGTCGCGCCTATCACTGTACCCTTGAGGATTTCTATTTCCGTGTGCGTTATTTTGTTCGTTTATCGCAGGTGGAGCAGCAGCGTATGCTACTGATGCGAGCGGCTGCTTGGGATATGGAGTACATACGACTGGCGCTACGTTGGCTGGCTGAGCTGGCGCTTCAATTTTCTTTTTGCTAACTTGTCCGCTCCTTATCGCGTTCTCGAGAGCATAGCATGACGTATATAAATGTCCTCGCATGTGACAAAATTTGCACGTTTTCATATCAAATTCTTTCTTTCTACATTCATCTTCCTTATAACCGCTCGTCTTGCAATAACCGCAGACTTCGGTAGCTGGGGCCAGTCTCACTGTGGCTTCTGCGATGGCTTCGCGCAGACTTGGTGGATTTGTAGAACGAACTTGGTGCTCTAGTGATCCGCTTAATCCAAATAAAAATTGTTCGAGTGCCTCCTTGTCAGCATGGTTTTTATATGTATGCCTCTCGAAATCGACTAGGGAATGGTTAGCGTCGTAAAGATTGAGATGACGGTTATGCAAGGTTTGAACGCGGAGTCCATAGTCGCCCGCACTTTCCTCTGGTCGCTGGCGCACAACCTTGAGCTCGGCGAACACTTTATCTGCTCCGTCGACATTACTATACTGCGTGGTTAAATCCGTGAGGAGTCTCTCGACGGACTCGTATTGCGTTAAGCGAGTCGTATATACGTCTGCAGCGCGACCTATAAATTTCAACGCGAGTGAATTCAAAATCCATCTTTCCGATTGCGAACCAAATTCTTGAACTACGTCTCGAACAGCTCGGCAAAAGAGTGCGAGCATGTCCGGGTTGCCGTCAAAAGTTGGTATAGTGTTCAGCGCTTGATGTAATGAAAAGGTACAGTGCGAATCTCCATGTCGTTCGGTTCGTGTATATTGACGTGAGAAACTCATCTGGCGGATTGATGCAGGAATTTCGTTGTTTGTTAGATCGTCGCGTGTATTTATTCTCGTTCCCTGCTCGACACCTGAAATATGAGTGTCGTCTCCCGTGTCTGCATAAAAGAATGCTCGTCGCGCGTCGCGCTGTGCGAGAGTGTCGAGTCTGTCTTCAGTTCGTAGCGGAAGGTCTCCACTCGGCAAATCCCATTGAGATAGTGATTGATGTGTCGGGTGCTCGTTAAGTGTTTCAATTCGATTACTCCTTGGCATGCGAACTTGACTATTTAGGGTTTTAGGGATGGCTCCGGGGCCCCGAGACTGTATCGCGTTGACCTCTCTTGCGGCGGCGATATTTCGCCTTAATTCACTTGATTTAATAATAAGATGGGAACGTACGTTGCGAGCAATTCCTATGACTGCCTCGGTAATATTCGGCGATTGTCCTAGTAAAGCCCTATCTAGTTTTCTCACCGCGAGTTCTGCGAGCTCTAAATTAGGTAATTCGAGCGCTATATCAGCTGCAGTAAGAGCGTAGCGTAACTTTAAAAATGGCTTGTCATCCAGTAATGTATGCACGTACCGCCTGGATGCGTTCTCCTCCAAATTTTCGAAGGGATTTCGATTTACCGATGCCGAGGCAGTAGCCGGTGTGTGTGGCGATGTTGGCATAATTTCGTTAGCGTCCGCGTTCTCCTTATTCATTTTCTTAGGTTTCCGGAAAATCGCGCGCACGTTTGAATGAATCCCTTTTGCCGCGGGCTGAATTTTGTCGACCTATTAGTTCGCGAATTAAATAAAAATAAGGCTCCCTTACCCTTTTTCTTGTACTGAAATTATTTAAAATAAGACGCGGATGCGAACCCTTGACTCCGATTCCGATTGATGTTGGTTGATCTCAACTACACGCACTTTCCCGGGGAAATAATGTATATATATATGCACTTTATAGGTAACTTTGCTTACCTGACTAATCCCACGATGGCAGTAAGTAACAGTACTTTCATCCTTTCTTCCTGTCCTTCCTTCCTGTGTAAGGGCTGGTTGGCACCTTATTCGACGCAGGAGTCCGTTTTTTTTACTTGGCCCTTCGGAGGCTTTCTGCTCTCTCTCTTGTATTCTTCTTCTGTATATTCTCTCGGTGTATTCTCTCTGTCTCTTCTCTCGGTGTATTCTCTCTGTCTATTCGCACGCCCAGTGCTCTCCTTTTTATATCCTCTATTCTACTTACTCCTACTCCTCGAAATTGGTCGATCGTGGGATGATGGTGGGAAATGGCGCGTTGATAGTTGGGTATATGTGTGAGTGTATATGTGTAAGAACGGATGCGCCGCGTGTGACTATGGTTTCAGTTTTTGGTCTAGACATCCGGGCGAGTCGTAGTTTTAATTGCGACGTTCTTAATAAAATATAACAAAAATTATAAGAAAAAAATCAGGCTATTTTGAAGCAAACAATCTGATATCCATGAATCTTTTCAGAATTTTTAGAGCAAACAGTAAAGCAGGAGAAATTATTATCCAAATAACACATTTTTTACGATTGTGGCACTCTATTCCCAACTAGGGGTCTGAAAATTTAGGTGAGAGAGCTTCCAAATATGCTCTTTCGAATGGCTAATCTCCGATAACGATTCACTCTTAGGCGATTTAACTTTGTTAACCCGCTATAGCATTTAACCCATTAACAACCAAAAGGTCTGATTTTTTTGTTGATTTTCGACGCGATTTTTTCTGTAATTATAGGCCTTAGAAAAATTTTGCAAACATGTGTTTCGACATGAAATTGAATGCCCTTTTAGAATCTGGGCTCCAAATTGTGATTGACTGCGTAATAAAAAAGTTATAGCCAATTAAACAAAAAAACACGTGAAAATTTTTGCAAAAAATCAAATTTGCGATTTTTTTAGCAATGTTATCGTGAAGGAATCATAATATAAATACGCTCAGGGGTGATCACGACTATTAAAGAATCTCAGGTAATTTTGGTGGAACTTTTGAACAACTCCTTCCAACAAAATGGCGGCCAAATCGAAAAAAGATCATAAAAAATATAACTCATTTTTTTCTTGGAAACTATTGAGTTTAGAGAAAAAGTTTATGGAACAAAAATATCTTAAAATTGATCATAGAATACCCTCAAATTTTATGAGAATTTTTGGAGAAAATTTTTGAGTTTTTTGAAAACTTGGAAAATACAATTTTCCAAAATCATCTCCAAAAATTCTGAATAAATTTGAGAGGGTTCTATGATCAATTCTGAGACATTTCTGTTCTATAAACTTTCTCTCAAAAGTCAATAGTTTTTGAGAGAAAAGCATATTCTACTCTTTGCATGACACACAGACAACGACGAGGACGTAGTAGAATTTTGTCTCCTTAGGGGTGCTTGATTTGAGTGAGTCCCCTTGCCTCTCACTGGAATACGAATTTTTTAGTGTTTTCTTTTTAAACATTGAATACAAAACGATAAATCACAATTTTCGCAGATAATTCTCGTTCTTACGAGACAATAAGAACAAAGTTTGAGTTTCGTTTGCTTGGACATATTGTGTTCCTATCTTTTTCATTGCCCTTGCGCCATGTAATTTTTAGCTATTGAAAGTGCAAAATTTTTTGTTCCAAAAAAGGCAAAACATTACCATACTATTGTTAGCTGTTCTTTATTCTGTGTGAAAAATAGTACACGCTTCTCTGATCATAACATAAACCATTTTTTTCTCGAAAAATATTGAGTTTAGAGAAAAAGTTTATAGAACAGAAATGTCTTAGAATTGATCATAGAACCCTCTCAAATTTATTCAGAAATTTTGGAGATGATTTTGGAAAATTGTACTTTCCAAGTTTTCCAAAAACTCAAAAATTTTCTCGAAAAATTCTGAAAAAATTTGAGGGTGTTCTACGAGCAATTTTAAAACATTTTTATTTCATAAACTTTTTCTCTAAACTCAATAGTTTCCATGAACAAAAATGAGTTATGTTTTTTGTGATCTTTTTTCGATTTGGCTGCCATTTTGTTGGAAGGAGTGGTTCAAAAATTCCACCAAAATTTCCTGAGATACTTTTATAGTCGTGATCACTCCTGATCATATTTATATCATGATTCCTTCATACATTACTACCAACTACTACTTGCTACTAACATTGCTAAAAAAATCGCAAATTTGATTTTTTAAAAAAATTTTCACGTTTTTTTTTTTGGTTTAATTGGCTATAACTTTTTTATTACGCAGTCAATCACAATTTTGAGCCCTGATTCTGAAAGGGCATTCAATTTCATGTTGAAACACGAGTTTGCAAAATTTTTCTAAGGCCTATATGATAAGTTTTTGAGTCGCTACCATTATTCTTCTTTTTCCTCTGAATAAACAAATTAAAACTAAATTGAAATACATAAATATTCTGACTCATGTATTATTCATATCTAAATAAAAGTCAATGGCGTATGCTAAACTTTTGAAGCGAGAAAGGATAAGTTTATTGATCATGCGTGGTTGGGGAGATCGAGTCCGATCTTACCTGGAAGTTCGTACGTTGTTTAATAACCATTTTCGTAATAAAGACGGACAAACACCTATCTGAAAATCTACAGTCGAAAGGATTAAACTGCGATTTGCAGAGTTTGGGACTGTTGATGATCTTCAGAGAACTGGTCGCCCAGAACCTGTAGCAACTGAGGATAAGCAGATTGAAATCGCTGAAGCATTTATTGAAAATCTACATCTTCGTTTACGTAGAGCTGGGCATGAGCATGAAGTTTCTCATGAAACTGTACAAAAAATTTTGAAAAGCGTCAATTTTCATCCTTATAAAGTCCATTTGGTATAGGAGCTTATTCGTGAGAGGAAAGTGGACTCACGTTAATCAAGCACCTCAATCGTGAGAGGCAAGGGGACTCACGCTGATCAAGCACCCCAAAGGAAACAGAACTTACTACGTCCACGTCATCGTTCCTGGGTAACGCTAAAAGTAAGAATAAGGGTGATAGTAAGGTTATTAATTTAAAAAGTGCTTGACCTTTCAAATAATATGCAAAGCTGATCTCAAAGTCAAGGTGGTCAATGTTGTTGATTTCAAAACTTTTTCAAACATTTATTTTTTCATAAATCCTCTAAAGTTTGAATACGACGATGTTTTGACAGTTTTTCCAAAATTTGACCTTGATTTGACCTTCTAAAGATCACGCCAAATACTATTTTCGACATGAAATTTCCCACTCTATCGATTGCAGTGTAAAATATGAAGATTTCTATTAAAAAGAAATAGTTGACCTTGAAATAACCTTAAAGGTCACGTTCAAGGTTAAGTATAATGTCACCATTGAGTTCCTCATTAAAAGTTACATCAAGAATAGCTTTACCGCTTGCAAAAATATTCAGAGGTCTCTAAGAACCTTGCTGGAGTGTAAATCTACGTGAGAATCTCGCGTAAGTGGTAGTAGACTAAACAACTTATGTATGTGATGAAAAATTAAAGCATTTGAATCTTCGTAACGTTCCGTAAGTCTTTTCCAAGCAGCGGAGTAATTTGCATCTGAAATGCCTAGTGCCGCGATTGTATTTTCTGCTTCTCCTGTCAAAGACGAGTTCAAATAGTGGAACCTTTGAACGTTACTGAGTCGAATATTTTGATGAATTAATGATTCGAATGTATCGCGGAATTTTACCCATTTGTCTAAAATGCATCGAATTTTGGCAAATCTAATTTTGGTAAATGCTGATGTTCACTGTTACTAACGTTCATTGGAGAAGCGACTAAGCTTTGACGATCTTCCTGCGAGGCTGTTGCTCTATCTTCATCAATTATTGTTTGTGCTTTTGCTATAGCCTCGTAATAATTTTTCTCGAATTCTGAACGATGTTGATTATTGGGATCTATATTTCCATCTGCTTCTTCAGCAAGTGAAATCTCAATATCTGTCTGAATTCTATCAAATGTATCAAGCAGTGAGTCTGCCTTTGCTAATCGCGTTTGTAATTCTCTAATATTTTCCCTTACATCCGGTGTTTCAAGGAAATGAATAAAACGAGTTACGGCACCCTTAACTACCGCGCGCTTTCTCTTTAACTCCTTCATATTGATATGAATTGCAAGTCAAAGTTCGTTTAGAAGGAATTTGGATATTAGATAGGAATTGAAGTATGGAGACTCACCGAAATTGTACAATGTAGAAGTTGAAATGCGAACGTGTTTCGCGTTGTTGAAGCCGCCCGCCGTGCCAGCAATGATTTTTCTCCTCTGTGAAGAACTCTCTCAGTCGAAGTCGACTCCAATTGAATGAGTCGTGTTTATTGCAAATGCCTTTTCCAATAAAAATTCAAGTTCTTTGTTTGATTGTCACGAGTATGCACTTTTGAACCACTAAATCACTTTGAATTTAAGTAGAAAATTCGTTGAAAAAACTTCACTTGATGTTCAGTTCGGTATATCCAGCTCGAAGGACTATATGTTGCGCGCACAATTTATGAACTTGTATTTTTTGGGATTACTAAGATAAAATAAACTGCGGCGCAGTTCTTATTCTAATTATTAATATCTAATAAAGTAATGATTACGGAGATGTCTCTAGCCGAATCACTGACTGTGCTGGACCTCGAGAACAACTCTTAGACAGATGCGTCTCTAGCCGAATCACTTGATGTGTCGGACCTCGAGACTAATTGCGCACCGACTCATGCGAACTGAGCGAGTCTGAAAACCAACTCGTCTAAACCGAGCAGAGTCTAAGAACCAACTGACTGAAGGAAAGATTTTCCTTGGCAGAATACCTCGGAAGAGATACACTGTGTTGCAGAAACGTGTCTTAAAAATGGCGCTAGTTTTGGATAGCCGTTTACCGGAATTTCCCAATGTAGGCAAAAAATGGAAAAAGACAGATGCTTAACATGCGCCCTAAGTTAATACAATAAAAAGTGTCAAAACCGTGAGTTCGGTATATCTGACCGTCATGTGGTTGCCAAATGCAAGTAACTCGGCGGTCATTGTTTTTGAGCGGTACGGCCCGGTTAGGGAAGTCGCGGGTAATAAAAAAGGGTAAAGATTTTTTAGAGCTATTCTGCAGATGTGCCCAAGGAAAATCACCTTAAGCTACGTAGTAATAAACTAATTTAAAATACGTGCTTGAATATAGGTATACAAATAATATATAACGCACATGGGATTGCGCACCCCCGTAGACTCTTTTTGTTCGTCATTACGCGTTACCGAGACCGGTCGCGTTTTAGAGATCCGATCTACGCTCTATATTTTTATTTTATAAGTATACAATAAAGTCGTGGGTGTGTGGGTGTGGTGCCATAAATAATGGAAGGAATAGAAGAGGCGACGCGGCGGCGGTTCATCATCACGAGGAAGTTCATCCCGCGGCTGCAGGGGAACACAGCGATGCAGTGGAGACTCCAGATGGACCTCCTGCTAAAAAACGAAAATTTTTTAAAAAATCTCAGCGACGGGCTCAACGGCATACGTATCACGTAAACGGCCGACATGTCGTTGTGACGTAAGTGCTTTATATCTTATATTATATTCTATTTCACTTCTATGTTTTCTTACGTAACCACACTCTATCTATCTCTCAAAATATATCTCTCAGAATATATCTCACAAAGCGCGATAAATTCAAATTAAAAAGAGTATACTTTCTTTATACATATATATTTTAAATAATAAGTTTGAATTAAAATTGTGCACACCTCCCCGCCTTCATGCTCTCTTAATTCATACTACGCGCGCTTTGAACTTGGTCCCCCACTCCTTCCTTATATCTCTCTAAATTTCCCGCTTAATTAAGGTAAATGTACTAATAAGTAACCAGCTCGCTCAGACGTTGGAGCTTAAGGATCTCAACCCTGCTGTTATAGGAATAATTGCGATTAATAAATCGTTTGATAATAATAACTAATAATTGATAATACCGTCACTGTCTCTATTCCTAATAAGTTAAGGCCAAGGGTGTGAGTTTTTAATGAATTCAAAGAAAATTATAAATTCTATTTAAAACTTTATTCCTTTAATTGAAAGTCAAATTGAAAAACATAGTCAAAATATTGAAAATTAAATAATTTATTCATTTCTTAATGAAGAAGTTATTATGTCCTAAATCTTAATAACTAAATTTCAACTAGGAGCAATTCCTAATCATACTATGTCCCAAATTCTAATCACTTTATCATTAGGGTATAAATAATAAATAAAACATTATTATTTAAAACAATGTTATTTTTTAAATTTGTTCTTTTTATATTAGATTTTGGTTTTGATTTTTGTTTTTTCCCTCCTCTTCATTTTCTTTCTTTATTATTATCATTTGTCTCATCTCCTGTGATATGTATGTAGCCCTTTACTTTGTTTTCTTTGGGCATTTTAGGTTGGTACTGTTTACTTAAAATTACTAACAAATCACTTTATAAAATAAAGAATAAAAGTATACATTTACTTTTAATTTAAATAATTTATAATTAAATTAAAGTATTTTTATTATAAATGTAGTCAACAAGCTGTAATTATAGCTGCTATTACCATATTAGGCTATAATCAAGATAGTACTGTCTAGTTAACCCTGACCTGATAGGATAAGCGTTACAACCCTGATCAGGCCTTGATCAGGATGCTTGATCAGGGACTGATTTCAAGTAGGTGTAGCCTGAATTCATTTCTTCTCGGGAATAGTAGGTATCCTGATCAGGTATACTGATTTCCATGCCTATTATTTGAACTCATTTTGCGTCTCTGGGGTCGATAAACAGGTACCAGTTTCAACTGGTAAGAACATAATAATCATGATTGGTCGTTTGGATTAAGGCGTTGCTCCTATATTATTTTAGTTTTTTGCAGAACTCAGGCTGGACTCTCGACCACGTCAATTTTTCTTTTTTCAAAAAGCTCAATATATCATCAAGAATAAT
This sequence comes from Megastigmus dorsalis, assembly GCA_900490025.1. Classification (NCBI taxonomy): domain Eukaryota; kingdom Metazoa; phylum Arthropoda; class Insecta; order Hymenoptera; family Megastigmidae; genus Megastigmus; species Megastigmus dorsalis. The sequence goes on along the minus strand of UELU01102389.1, from coordinate 4,377 downwards.
ACATTTCTTCATATTTAACATTATAAATGTAGCAGAATAAATTAATTCAACTATTAAAGAATTTTTATTTGCATTGTAACTAATGTTAATCAGTTTTTTTTAACATAAATATTTATTTAATATAATATTTGCAAGAAATTATATTAGTTTATACTTTGATACACTTGAATGCTAGTTTATACTTGAACTCCAGTTTATACTTTGCAATAAATAATGTGAATAGATTATATTATTTTTGTATTTGGACTAACTGAAGAAAATATATATTTTATTCTCAAGTTATGCTACCTTTTGCAGATTTCTTGCTCTCGAGTTTAACATTTTAACGTTAAAAAGTAGTTCCCAGATTTTTATATTTTTGATTCAACTAGATACAAAATACATGAATTGTACCCGAACCTTGCAAAAAACTAAAATAATATAGGAATAATGCTTTAATCTACACGACCAATCATGATTATTATGTTCTTACTAGTTGAAACTGGTACCCGTTTATCGACCCCACAGATGCAAAATTAATTCAAATAAGGCATGGGAATCAGTATACCTGATCAGGCTACCTACTAAACACTAGACGTACAAACTAAACGCGTCTATTTTGTATAATTCAATACATATTTGAATACGTTATTAGTGTACATAAAATAATTTAATATATGACTACATACCTATATACCGTATAACATAGTTAGCACGCACCACTTTTGACTTAAGTTTATTCGGAACTGGATAGAAAAATAAAAGTGCAGCAGGTCTCATTTGATGTTAAGTTGCGATAAGAATTCAATGGTATAGCCAGAATTAATGTAAAATTTTTGATTCAAGAGATAAAAAAATTATTTTTCGAAATAAATGTTATTTTCGAATATTTCTGCCATATTCTTGTAGAATATGGATATTCTTGTCCGTTTGAGAACACTAAACCAGGAGAGTAAGATCTACTAGTCAATAATTTAAGAATTTTTCGTTCACTCTTTGGGTTAAAACTCAATCTCGTTATGCGATTTTCAATTCCAAAACTGAAATCCGTGGGTAATAAAGTGTTAAAAATGTTTTTCAGCAATGCTTATGAATATATCAAAATATTATCTCGTATAGAAAATTAACGAAAATTTACAGGGCTTCGTGATAGTGAACACAACTTGAAAGTCCACGTTTTATACAAACGTTGAATAGAAAACGTTCACCGGAAAAAAATTATAATAGATTTCAAACAATCTAATAAAATATATTTTAATAGATTTCATATAATCAAAAAAAAAATAATTAAGTAATAATTAGACGTGCAGGGTTCGTAAACTGCGATGTCAAGCATCTGCACTATTAGTTCGGATATTACACATTCTATACCCTACTGAAAATAATCGCATGATTAATCATATGATTTATCACGTGATTTATCACTTGACTAGTCACATGATTTATAATGTGATTAATCATATGACTTTATCGAATGATTTATCATATGATTAATCACGTGATAAATCATGTGACTAGTCACTCAACCAAAAAATTATTATTATAAAAATTGCTTTAAAATTAAAAATAAAATACTAATTTTAAACTGAAATTTCAAAATTATTAGTACAATTAAACTAAATAAATTTAAAAATGCAAAAAAAAAAAAAATTTCGTCACTAGCAGAACTTGAATCCGCTACCTTAATATTGCCAGCCGAACACCGTATCCACTACGCTATTTTAGCTATGGTACCTTAGTGAGCAATCATCACCTTTATAGTAAAACTATTATTTTGAAACTTGTTAAAAATTATTAGTAAAAAAAATCTGTATACAATTTGTCAAATAATAATCTGTATTCCCTAAACATTTATTTATTACTTCTATAACTATTTTTATAATATGCGGTTCTAATTATTTTAATTAGGATTAAATTTATTTTTTTTTTAATTTAGCGCCTGTTAGCTTCGCGGCTGTACTACTTCTTCCACGCGGATACTACTCTGGTGATTGAACATCTTGTACGGACTCAGATTTTGTCTCATCGTTGTTTGATTTTTCCCCCCACTTTTCATATAATTTTCATGGTTTCAGTATATTAATAGTATATTAATTTCCTCACGATGGCCCGCACCTATATAGGTGCTACAATAGTTAAACTGACAAGTCTCATTAATTATGGGTGAGATTAGAGGAGGAAAAAAGGGAAAATGAGTTTTCCGCGGTTATAAATTTCGAATTTTACGAACATTCAAAATAATTTTGAAAAAAGATTAAATATTTTTTACGTATTAAAAGTATGTTTAAGATACCAAAACAGTTTGTTTTATGTAAAATAATCTTAACAAATGGTCGACAACGCTCAGTCTACGTAAGCACGAAAATTAAAACATTATTTTGAGTGGCTTTAAATACATTGTTTGATGAAACAAATTGACATTGTATAGTTAAATTATTAAATAATATTAAGTACAAAAATTTTTTTTTTCTAAATTATATGTATTATAACGAATTCGCGATTGAATCGATGATTCAATCGTTAATTCGATTGTACGCTCGATCCGACGGCGCGCAAGCACCGAGGATGATGAGCAGGACAGTAAGCGTGGCGCGTGTCGCGAATTAGAGAGAGATAGGTGATCTCGCGGATTAGAAAGAGACGGCGCGATAGGAAAAGTCGATCGCGTTGTCAGATTGATGTCCGCCGCGACAACGAATAGACACGTGAGAACGATACGGCCAACGTTTTGCGCGACTTGCTGAGAGTGTATGTGTGTGAGTGAGTGTGTTCGTTGCCACCCACAACAACCACTGATCCATCTGCACTGGACTGCAGGCCAGTGCAACTGCCAAAGGGGACCTCGTGCGTTTGAGTATTGATCGTACCGAGCGACATTGAGTAAGTACTTAGCGAGTACTATTGCGGCGGATCACGAACGACGATCCGCGTCTGTGTGTATGCGTGTGCGTTATCGCGAAAAAGCCTTCTCGGTTTGCGATATACATTGTATAGATTATTGCATTTTAACGTAAAAGAATATACGCGAAAAGCGTTTCCACTGTGCATAAACTGAGTAGCTGGCATCGTGAGCGTAACACGGCGCTCACGATCTTAAGTCCGATCGACGGGACTCATCAAGGGAGTCTCGTATTTGTACGAGAGCTGTTGCACCTGATCAGCGGGGAAAATCATGTGAGGATTTTCCCGCTGTAACGTGTAGGAAAGGTAGGAGTGTGCAGTACACCGGTACCGCACACAATAAAAACAGCCCCGTTACAGTATAGCTTAATAATAATTATTATTTACTCCTGCTCTGGCCTCATGCCATTTCGGAGCTACTCGTGAGAACTTGCGAGTAGTTCGTCAAGTAGGCGGGTATACATATGCCACCTCTCTTCTCTGAGGTCCTGCGGAGGGAATAAAACCACTTGCGCAACTGAAAATCGCTCTCTTCCCCCTAGAACGCGGCACTGTCCTGGAGCACCCGCATTGTACGCGCAATCTATCTTTATTTCGCGCCATGTGCACCTCACCTCATTAAAAATTCAACTTTATTAATAAGTATTTTGTTTGTGCTTTTATTATTGACCGAGAATAAACGCTCAGTTGTTAAAAGATCATACTTGTACTTATTTCATAACTATAAGAACTTCGTATACCCCGATACCAACTCCAACAAATTAATAAAACAAAATCAAATATCAACCGCAGTTAGAGACGGTTTACGTAGTTGAAAATTCACGTGAGCTTAACGCGGTAAATGAGAAAACAGCTCCAGTAGTTAATTACAGGGACAAGATTACTCTTTGGTACATTCACCTTACTAGAGAAAATTGTAGTACATCGATGATTTTTTTGTAAAGTAATATTTCAATAGTCGTCCCACAAATATTTTTAGATATTTTCGTTGCTCAACAAATGGGTGTCGTGGTACCCCCCAAAAAATGGATGAAGAGGAAACTCTGTTTATTAATCAGTGTTTCGTCAAGGACGATTTGTCACCATACCATCTTGGGTATGCGTGACTAGTTCTTTTGTTTTATGTTTAATTTGAATTTTTAATTAAACCCGAATTTACCGCGTGAATTTATTTTATGTTATTTTTTAGTTTTTTGTTGTTTAGTTGATATGAAAGAAAAACACTTTATTTTTTGTTTGGGAAAAAGCCTGGTGGCATAAAAAACCCAGATTTATTTAGTAATTTGGAAAAGGTACATAAAATGAAGTAGATAGAGATTCTATGATATTAGAAATTTTACATTGAATTAGACAGAGGATTTCTGTGTTATTTCGTCGTAATGGCTACGACGCAATCGCTCGTTATTCGTCGTAATAACTACGACACAATCGCTCGCTCGCACGCCAAACAAAGCCGTTGAGACTTGTTGGTTTGTAACGTTTTAAGCCGTAGAGGCC
>UELU01102364.1:0-15094 GCA_900490025.1 Megastigmus dorsalis | reverse complement strand
CACGTATTCTTCGAATGATTCTAAGCACTTTTTGTTCTATGAAACTTTTTCGTCAAGCCAATCATTTTCGAATAAAAAAATATCTAAATAATACCGTTTCCTGTTACGCATTGGTAAACGTTTGCATTACTCGAATAAATATATATCTTTCAATCAATTATATATTTCTAATTTCACGGCACTTCCATACTTGATAAATCCATAGTTGAAATTTCTCACTTTTCATTCTCATTGTTTCTACTTTTCAATTTTTTTTTGTTTTCGAATTACAAATTCAAGGTGGTAGTTTCGCTCTGTTACTTCAGTATTTTTATTCGTCTTCATAATTCTCCAGATAGAACAAATATGCCTAGAATAAGTAGTCGTTCTAGAAAGTTGAAGAAAGGTTACGGTGGACTCGTTGAAACTACACAAAATAATCAGTACAATGAAGCTATTTATCTTCCCAATCCCGAAGACTCGGGTGAGTCCGATACCTATGATGATGATGAGGATGGTGGTAATCGTGATGTTGAATCATCGGATGATGAGAGTTCTGACGATGGCATCATCGATTGCAATTTTTCGTCTCCCAAAATATCATATGCAAAAATTTTTGATCTATACGATTCGTCTCAAAAAACATTGGAAGACGATCATCATTACAATTGGGTTGATGGAGAAAAGCACTATACAGACGATTTAGCTAATAAAATCTGAGAAGGATAAAAAAATTATTTTATCTAGCACACCAACTGAACTATTTGAGTATTTTTTTTCTAATGATTTAAAGGAAGTCATCATAGATTGTACCGAATCTAATGGTTATCAACTTTCTCGCGATCGATTTGATGTTTTTCTAGGTATTTTGTTATTTTCTTCGTATAATAAGAGGCATTCTCAAAGAGACTATTGGTCTACTAATTCTCTCTTACGTGCTGATCCAGTTGCATCTGCAATGGGGAGAACTGAGTTTGAGAGAATAAAATCGAACTTGAAGTATTCCAAGCCAGATGAGGAAAACAAGGAAGATAGAATCTGGAGAGTTCAGAGAATAGTTGATATTTTCAATAAAAACATCAAGAGACTCAATTTTTTTCTCGACTGCACTGTCCATAGATGAAATGATGGCTAAATACTATGGTAAATGCGTTCTCAAACAGTTCATCAAAGGGAAACCGATACGGTTTCGGATCAAATTATGGGCTTTATGTTCCTACAGTGGTTTTTTTATTTCAGTTCGAGATTTATTGTGGAAAGAATGCAAAGGATAATCTACTACCAAATATTGCTCTTGGTTCACGTGTCGTCTTACAAATGCCCTATTGAATCACTGCTCTCCAAGAAAACTAAATGAGTACCATTGTTATTTTGACAATTTATTTTGCTGTCCAGATCTATTACTTCATTTGAAAAAAATTGGTCTTCGAGCCACTGGTACAGTGAGAAGTAATAGAATAAAAGCGATGAATGATATCAATAAGAAAGCGAAACGGGGCACCTGGTTAGCAAAGCACGATAACTTGAATGGGATAAATTTCATTAACTGTAATGGATTCTAAGCCTGTATCTATCCTTTCGACGGCTTCAGGAGTCACTCCAATGTCTAATGTGAGCCGTTATGATAAAGAATCGAGAAGTGAGAGAACAATACCATTTCCAAATGCTTTCTGTATTTACAACAAGTTCATGGGAGGTGTTGATTTGCATGATCAACATGCAATTCAAGTGCGGCCAGGCATACATTCAAAGAAATGGACATGGATAATCATGATGAGATTGGTGCAAGCTGCGGCTACAAATGCCACTGTCTTATATAATGAAGCACGTCCAAACACCGAAAAGAAATTAGGAACGAAAGAATTTGTTTTGAGTAACGGTTCTTACACAGTTATTGGAAAACATGAAATCCAATCCGTAGATACTCAACATTGTTGTCAAATCGAAAATTGTGCAACGAGAACACGACGATTATGTAAAAAATGCAATTTACACGTGTGCAAAAAAGTGTTCAGGAATCCGGTGTAAAAGAAAGAAAAAGTGAGAAAATTCACTGTACCCGAAATATGAGTTGGTGCAGGAGTAAGGACAAACTACGGGGCGGTTTGGAGTCATAAACTACAAGAGAAATGACGAGCTCTTGGGTCCGCACTCATTGGTTTCTGGTAGAAGCAGAGTTATATTCCACCATTTCTATGTATTAGGCAGCTTCTATCACTTTTTATGTAGCCTTCTACAGGATGCAAAATTATATTTATCTAAAAAGACTGATAAGATAGGTATCTTGCTTATAGCCCACATTTTTAGTTGTTTGAACAAGAATAAAACTTTGCTACTTTTTTATTCGAAAATGATTGGCTTGAAGAAAAAGTTTCATAGAACAAAAGTGCTTATAATCATTCAAAGAATACGTGTGAATTTTTTCAAGATGTTTTGGGTCACTTTTGATTTTTTGGTTCTGGCCATTTTCCGGAAAAATTAAAACATTTCCCAAAACGTCCTGGAAAAATTCACACGTATATATGGATGATTCTAAACACTTTTTGTTCAGTCAAATTTTTTCATAAAGCGATTCCTTTTCGAGTAAAAAATTAATCAATAATTCATTATTTTTTCTGACATTCGGTCGCCATTTTGGATTCGCCAAGTTGATTTTTGATATTTTTAGGGATACGGTGTTGAAGGAAAAATAGTTTGTGCACGATTTCTGGAGGTTTTAGACCTCTAGCTCAACGGATTCCCTGAGAAAATTTTGTATTTTCAAAAAAAAAACTGAAAAATTTCACGTTTTTTTCCCTAAAATTTCAAAAATGACGGTCAAAAAAGCTTTTTTTCGGAATTTTCACGCCGGATTCTGAAAGTTCATTAAAAAATCTATCAGAAAACATGGTTTGCATGATCATTTCTGACTGATTTGATTCTTCTATACAGTGTTGAATGTGGGCATGAGCAAACGTGCACATTTGACGTTAATGGGTTAATTAAAGTATTATTTTTCTTAATTTGTTTTCTACATTTCAAACACGAAGTCCTCTCCGCCATATTTTATATTGAATATGATGCAGTAAAATTTTTTGTATATAATTGTATATAATAATTAATATTAATCAATTATATATAATAATTATTATCGATTAATCCTTAATAATGCTCAATCAATAAAAAATTAAATAATAATAATTAATAACAATAAAAAAAATGCTATATATGCATGCGTATAAGTGTAAAAATGTATCAAAGAGTGAAAAATAGATAAAGCACGCGTAGAGAGCTGATGTACTAACTGCCTGTGGGGCGCTCGTACTCGGCCTAAGCAAATTCAATTTGACGAGTGAATAATCCGGGCCGAGAACAAAAAGCTGCGCGCGCAGCGCTCGCGGTATATGATAGCGCGCTTTCGTTCCACAGGCCAACGTCACTTAGGCCTAAGCAAAATTCTGCTTGATTGCTCGCAAAGGTGATGCGCATAATCTTACTTGTGTCGAACGTGAGATGCAGTGCCAATATGTGGTGATATTTTATTTTCATCCGTTATTAGTAATTTAAACGAAACTGAATATATTATCTTAGAAGTGCTTCACAGAATTTCGCACTGTAGTTCTCGATTGTTATTAGCCGTAGTTTATAGGTGATCGCATGGCCTGGTTCTTACTGAATTTTTTAATAATCAACGAGTTCACACAGTCTTTTTTTTAAAAATATTATCATAGTTGGCGATTTTAATGTTAATATGAATGATATCGTGATGTCTTTTATGTCTCGCCACTTGTCATCCCTTATAAGTGATCGAGGTATTTATTTAGTCCCTTTCGGGCCTACGCATTTCGGAAATGAGAGCGGTAATTTTATTGACCTGGCGAGATCTTAAATCTCAGATGACACTGGCACGTCAAAGCTATGTCCGTGACAGCATTGCCTCTATGACGGATGCGGCTTCCATTTGGTACTTCTTGGCAAAAGAAGGCCTAACGACGCGAAAGGATGATATTGCGACTCGAAATTTCACACCTGGTGAATTGAACAAATTCTATGCTTCGGTTGCCTGCTCACATCTTTTGTGTTCTGTGACACGAATGAAGAATACTGCGGACAGCGATGACTATATAAACGATGCTAGGTTCCACTTTAGACATCTTACATTAATTGAGGTATATAATACAACTAGATCCCTCATTGGTAAATCGAACGGATGCAGTCCTGATAAATTGCCATTAAAATATATTGATAGCATACTTATTACTATTCTACATATCTTAACTAAAATCTTCAACCACTCTATTGAAACATGTTCGTATCCAACTGCTTGAAAGCGTGCTTTTATTGTACCTAATAAGTGCCCGGAACCTGTCACCATCTGATACACGACCAATTGCTAACTTGCCGCACTTGGCTAAGATTTTCGACAAATGTATCGACAAGCGAAGCAGATTCTTGAATATTTGGAATGTGATTCGCTGCTATCGCCGTTTCAATTTGGCTTTAGAACTGGATATAGTACCCAAACAGCTATACTTTACCTTACGGACACTATCCGTTCGGGCATAGAGCAGGGCCTAGTTACACTACTCATATCGCTCGATTATCGTGGGCTTTTGATTCTATTAGCCACGAGGCTCTCCTCATTTTCCTTAAAGAACTCGGATTTACTAGCAGTGCTATTAGATGGGTCCATTTTTAAATTACTGGTCGCTAGCAAACTGTTATTTCTGAGAGTGATGACGTATTGGACTTTCTCGATATCATGTCGGGAGTTCCGTAGGGATCATCTCCTGGACCAGCGCTGTTTCTTGCGTTGATAAATTTGCTGCCAGGATGCCTTACATTCTGTGGATCATCATGACTTATGTTTGTCGATGATTTCCACTTTTTCATTTATTGCTACCCGGATATGTTCCCTTACGCTATTATGCACTTTAATGAAGATGCTCAGCGTGCGGTAAACTGGGGATTGGATGATGGCATGTATAATAACTCAAATAAGACATTTGTTACTTTATTTGGTAGTACATCGAATTTAAAATACATTTCTGAAGAGTTAGTCCTGCCACCTATCACTATTCAGGGACAGCCAATAAAAATAGGCTCACAAATCAAGTGCTTAGGAGTTACAATGTGCTCGGATTTAACATGGAATATGTATGTATCGAGTATCTCCACCAGAGTTCACGGGATTCTCCATAAACTTCGCTACAGGGGCTGGCTACTGTCACGTGAGACCAAGAAGTTACTGGTTCAGGCACTCATTTTTCCTCACGTTGATTATGCCTGTGTCGCATATAATAATATCCCAAATTACTTAAATTTAAAAGCGCAGCAATTCATTAACGCGGGGATTAGGTTTATTTATAATTTGCCCCGTGATACTTCTATCACGCCTTACCGTAGGGAACTAAATTGGCTTACTGTGTTCGAGCGTCGAAAATACTTTCTTTTGTGCCAAATGTTTGGTATATTGATGTCTGAGCGACCAGCGCTATTTTATGAGAAACTTAATAGTCTTTTTCAAGATGTACGCCGACCTTCGCGCCATCAAACGCAAGCAATTGTTGTACCAAACTCGCGTATTACTGCGTACAAAGAATCGTTCGTTATATCGGCTTCAAGAGCCTGGTCGGAACTTCCGACATGAATTATTTCTTTTAGATCATTGGATGCGTTTAAGTTACTCCTATTCGATTACTTGATTGGGTTGGAATAAATTTGCCCTATGGAATGCGCTGCGTGTGGAATGTTGAATTGTGCTGTTAACTGTAAACTTTAATGTAAATACTTAAGATTGTATTTTTGTTTTATGCCACTACACCTCTACTTTTTACACGAATATTTGAACGATGTACAAATTTATGCGCTGTATTATGTGAATATTCCTATTTTTGTATACCAATATTTATAATTTTATGTTGGCTAAGCCTATATTTGTTATATTTGTTATAATTATGTATTATTGTTGAGCCATACGGCCCTGACTTGGCGAAATAAATAATTATCAATCAATCAATCTCTCTCTCTCTCTAGCGAGGACAGGGGCTGTGCACCAGCACTGTGTATAGTGTGTAGGTGGCGCAAGTAAACACACGTCGGTATGTTTACTCCGAAGACGTAGACCGTGTTCGCATAAATCCGAGCTGTGGCGATAAATATTATATTATATCCGAGAGAATATTCCGTTGGAACAATATATTAACAATAACAATATATAGAGAAGGGGGCCGAGAACGCTCCCCTGGGACACGCCAGCCATGACCTTCAGCTATTTGGATGTTGAGCCACCCGTATCGACCACCGCCTGGAGTCTGTCGTGTAAATAAGCGTAAAACTACGCTAGGGTCGCGTCGGAGCACATCATGCGCTTCAGCTTTTACAGAAGAAGGGTATAGAGGGGACGATGTCGAACGCTTTGTAAAAGTCGAATAAGACTAGCGCCGTAATCATATGCCTATCGATTGCTCTCCTAACGTCGTCGAGGACCCCAAGAAGTGCAGTCTGGGTACTGTGGCCATGGCGAAAACCTGCCTGTCGAGAATCGAGGAGGCCGGACGATTCGAGGGGCTGAGAGAGTTGTTTGCGTGCAACGCGTTCAAGGAGCTTTGAAATTTCGCAGAGAAGTGCAATAGGACGAGTTTCTGACATGGATGTCATTGTCGCCTTTTTGTCAGTGGTGAGAGAAAGGCCCTCCTCCAGAGCGCCGGAAAAGAGGCAGAGCTCAGCGAGAAGTTAAACAGGTCGGTGATTGGAGCAGCAAGAGTTGGCGAAACGAGCTTTGCATGCGGGAAGAGATACTATCTGGACCTATGCTGCAGGAAGAGGAGCTATTTATGGCCTGTAAGATCTTTCGAGTTGAGGCTGCGATGAAATGGGAACGAGCACTCTCATCGGCAGGCGTTCGAGGGATTCGAGAGAGACGAGAGCCAAATGCGCTGTGACACTGGCATAGTGCTTATTGAGGTCCAAGCATGAAAAATAATTTAATGGTTTGGCTGTGTCCAGCTTATTCGATATACTGCTGCGAAGCGATTTGAATCTCAGGAAGTTCGCGAAGTTGCCGGAGCGCTTAGCCACACGGTAGATCTTGTCTCTCTCCCGCATGAGTAGTCTTATCTCGCTCGAGACCAAGGGCTTACGAGGTGGAAAGCGAAACAGTACGGACGGGAGTAACGTCATCAAAATAATTCATCAAAAGCAACATCAAAAGTCGGGGATGATGCGATTTAATTAACGTGTGATTATTAATTTATTTACAAGTGGAGGCGAAGAGAATTTAAAGAGAAGGTTGATGATGTCGTGGCAAGCGATGAATGGGGATGTGGATTTATTATAAGAAATTTGAGTAGAAATATCGTTTATTATGAAGAGAACAAGCCAAGTATGGGAGATGTGATCTTGGCAGATTGCATGGTGAGTTGGTTCTGAGGGAACCAGGTGTAAACAATGTGACTCGATGTGTGACTGTAGGTGGGCAGAGGCAGCGCTGGGGGCAGCCATATTGACATTGAAATCGCCCGTTAATAACGTTTATGTAGGACGGTAAAAAGGTCGACAGAACATTAAAGAATAATTCAGGGTATGCAGCATGGGGGTGCCTGTCACCACGGCAAAGAGTAGCGCTATGTTTTTGTAGGAGAGATCCAGAATGAGAATTCTTTACCCCTCCTGTCATGTCAAAAAAGGCAAATCCGGGTAGCTGCAATCGGAGTCTAGATCCGTTAGGAAAGTCTCGGTGACGGCCAAGATATCGCATGACTGACCGAGAAAATGTGCCTCTAATAAAGAGAAGTCTGATTTTAGACGGTTTACGTTGACATGAAAAACATTTAGAAATGACGTATTTTGTGGTGGGGACGCGATATGTGAAGATGATGCAGACGAAGATACAAGGAACGGATGAAGGCAGATCATAAAAACCTCACGGTGTGCGTGGGGCTGGTTGGAGAGCGGCTAGATCAGCCTTGCTGTGAATAGGTAGAAGAGGTCCGTTCGGCGTGGCCCTCATATGAACTATGAGGTTCTTGACAATCGGTCGCGCATAATTCAGCCGCTTTTGAGCCTCGTATGCTTTGCCAAGAAGCAGGGGAATTTTTTTGGGCCAAAGTGCCCGTATGTAGAGAGGGCCACCATCCCCTTCCCCAAGTATCTCGTCGTACCGTCGGCCCTTTAGTTTAGGTGAGCGCGAGATGATAAGATCGCGCGCTCCAGACGAAGCCAACTGCAGCTCAACTCCGCGAGTGTTGACCGCAACCGAGGCAGCAGTTGATACAGAAGTCGAGGCCGACGATGTACATGACGGAAGTCACTCGCGCAACAGCAAAATTGACCCCAAGAGAAGTGGAAGCTGTAGGAAGCTCAGCAGATGACTGGAAATCGCGGTGTCATCAAGTCCAATCTCGCGCGGTATACCTGTCAGCAGAACCTCGCACACACCTGGACCGTCACCCGTGGCGTGCTCCGTTCCGCGTGCCGCTTCAGCGCTCTCGAGCGCCTGTAGAGAGAGAATTTATTTTAGATTACATAAAGAAATATCTTTCATCTCCATCCAGAATTGTGACAATCGGTTAAAACCACGATAAGATATAAAATAAGAAAAAACACGTTTTTTGACCTACAGGGCGTGCTTTTTGAAGTTGGAGGCTGAAACTTACACGATCCTCATATTTTTTCGTAACGGTAATTATAAAAAAAGTCCGAAAAACATCCGAGCGGAGGCACTTTTTACATTCTTACTCCGCTAGAGCCTTTCTTTAATGTAAGAGTACTCAGAATTTATTAAAAGTTTATAAAAATGTCACTCAAGTTTATATTTTAAAATAACCACTACAATGAAATTTTAATAAATAATATCTCGAAATTTCTAGGATTGGCCCAGTATTCTTATCTGAAAGGCTCAATGGTGAGAATTACTTAGAATTGCTAGGTGAGGAACTACCGGATTTACTTAACATGCCTGCACATCGGTGTAATATTGTTTTCATGCATGATGGATGCCTTGCACATAACACCAGTAAAAATTAATTTGAAATAATAGTTTAGTAAATGTCCTCTTTCTGAAAGAACGTTCTTTTGCATGATTAAAATATTATAACAGCTAGTTTTTGAACGCTCAGAAAATAACTTTACTTTCTCGCTAATACAAGTCTAGATTAGACAGTTTTTGCCATGTTAGACCTATAGTAGGGCTAAAGAATAGACTTAGGTTTATTTATAATATCGTTTTCTATTAATGACTTATTTCAATGATTAGTAAAGCAGAGAGAGAGAGAGAGAGAGAGAGAGAGAGAGAGAGAGAAGTGCGGAGAGACGGTGAGCTTCAATGGAGAGCTGAGAAGCGTGTCGAAGCCAATGGCAGCCATTTTCACCCATAAAATCTTGATTTTTCTATTAAGTTATTTTTATAATTTATTATTTTAAATATTCGTTTTACTCACATTTTATTTTATTAAACATTTTTATTTAAAAAAGAAGAAAGTGAATTATTATTTTAAATATTTAAAAGGGGTATCAAAGTCTTACAGACCGGATCCTGAATAAATACTTATAAGTAAATAGATACTTGAAATTACACAAATTCCAAATGTAGTTGCACTTTATCTGTAAATTATCTATCATCTGATAAATTTCTAAGTCAAGATTTCAATCAGATCATTAAAAATTTCTGATCCGTAACAATTCGCTTACTTCGAAATTATTGAAGGCACACTGAAATATTTTGAAACTTTGTCAGATGATAGATAGTTCATAGACGACGTAAACCTGTATTCCATATTTGTATAATTCAAAATATCTTTTTAATTAATACGAATTATATACCTTTTGGTAGGTAAAATGTATGGTGAGAAATTAAAAATTTTAATTGTCTTTAATACCCCCTTAAAGGTAGGAAATCTTACAGCTTTAAAGCCCTGTAGCTGCTAATATTTTAAATGAAATTGTTGTAAATAATTACACTAGTACACTTCTGTGGGTCACAAGTTAATCTAGAAATTAATCTAATATGTAAATTAAATTATCATTGTTACATTCATTTAACAGTACTTTTCTGACAAATGAAAGTTCAGTTTTCGAAAGTAATTGGAAAAGAATGGAAATCCTCAGTTTTACAAACTGGGGGCAAATTATTTATTAATTCAATCGGTAATATTCTGATTTACTGAATTTCATGATCTCTTCAAGGTACTTCTTTAAGTAAAGTATTTTATAAAACATTCTATAAGCTAACGTTAAACATTACAGATTGAAGTCGCCATATTTTAAAATTATATCACAAAAAAAGATTTTATTAGCTTTTTCTTCAGACTTTCAAATTCAGTAAGTACACTTTCTATAATTAAATATTTTCGATTACATATATTTGCGAAAATTTATAGCTGTATATTACCAAGGATACGAATATCTTTAGTCTTACACATAAGTAGCAGCTAATATTGCAATCACTTTTTTATAAATCAACTTATTTGATAGATATTTTCACCACGATTACAAGGTAGCCAGTGCGATTTTTTAAATACAGTACTTTAGCAGGTTAAAATATTAATACAGTGTGTTTATACAATCATGAATAAATTTTTCGAATCGCACTTAAATTTCGAAAAATAGAATGCTTTGGTAAATGTTAGCAGAGGTGTAGATTTTCCTAGAGTTGCAGACGAATAAGAGCAGTTCATCTAATAATGTAAGCTGTTGTAAATAATAATTTTCTATGCTTCTATTACTCATGATACAACGTATACTGCATATTCGTAAAATAGAATATATTCTAAAACATTTGATAATGGCACTTGTAAATAGACTTATTTAACATTTAGAAGTTCAATCACTATCATTCAGAAAATGAACTATTTTTGAAAACACAGATATTAAAATGCACAGCTGGCTTAATATTTATAATAAGTGAACAATTTTTCATAAGTATAATATTAGGCATAGCGTAATAATTCATACGTTAATTAAAATACTTAACTCGTGAGGTTCAGACTTATAAGGGGAACCCAAGGAGGGTTCTTTCAAACATTGAACATTGAATTCTCAAACTTTGGAAAATTGTTTTCTTGTACCTAAAAGTGAAGCTCAGTACCTATAAGTCCTTCAAATGGGCCCTAAATTCGTAGATAATGACAGATTTAGCAAAAAATAAGATACATAGCAGTGGGCGAGACGACAAGGCGTGAAGACGTATCGGTTATTAATACAAATATTATTTATACTGGGATCAAAATACTGTAATGTCAGTAAATATTGAGTATCACATTTTCTTAATTAAATCGTTGTAAATAATCTATTCAACTGGTGCGACTCTCTAGATTATATGTAAACCGTATGTCCTTCTTGAATAGGAGTACTTTCTAACTCATTAGATAAGGTACGAAAATTCCCATTGTCAAGGGGAAGCCGGCGAAGCACAGTTAACGGCGATTATTGTTTCATACTTTTTTCGTTCAGATTTCAATATTTCAACAATTTTCAAACAACTTGAAAGATGTTAAACTATTGAATATTGAACGAAAATAGTATGAAAGCGTAAACGTCGGTAATTATACTCATCTGGCTTTTCCTTAAGGGAGAGTAGGATTATGACGTACACACTTTACGTGTGTAGCACGGGATTCTATACTCGAGAAAACCTATTTTACGGACCCACCCAAAGGCTCGTCATCCTTATATAATTTATGGTGTTTTCATTGTTTATGTTGTTTTCATTTTTTATGGTGTTTTCGTTTTTTATGGTGTTTTCATTGTTTATGCTGTCTTCATTTTTTATGGTGTCTTCATTTTTATGGTGTTTTCATTTTTTATGGTGTTTTCATAGTTTAAACACCTTTATTTGATTTTTCTCTATATGAAGCGTTTCGTCCCAGAACTGTTATTTGGACTCTTCAGTAAGACTTTTACAAATTAGATTTAATATTTTATTATTGTTTTCCGCGCATGCTTTAACATGCTGCTGCCGTTTCTTAATTTTTTTTTTTGGTTTTCGGCGCATCTTTAACATGCTGCTGGTATTTCGTATTTTTTTTTGGCTTTCGGCGCATGCATTTATTAAAATGCTATTGCCGTTTTATAATATTTTATTATTGTTTTCAGCGCATGCATTAACATGCTGATGCCGTTTCTTATTTTATTTTTGGCTTTCGGCGCATGCATTTATTAAAATGCTATTGCCGTTTTATAATATTTGGTTATTGTTATCAGCATTTTGTATCATTTTATTTACAATATTTCTTTGTATACAATGTTTTTAGTGTAAATTTTGTGTTTATGCTTTAATTTGTCGCTTTCTACTTTTGCATTGTTCAGTAGTTACAATTTTAAAATTTTCTTGCTCTTAGCTCTCGAAAGAGCAACGTATAACTGACCATGACTAAACACTGGTGTTGGTAGGTAGATACCAACTTCATTGTACGATTGCCCTTGTGATTTATTTATTGTCATTGCGAAACCTAATCGAATGGGAAATTGTTTTCGGCGCATATTAAATTGTATTTCTTCTTTAGATGGTGACAAAGTTATTCTCGGAATGAACACTAATTTACCAAGATTTTTTCCAGTTAAAATTTCTGCTTGATATGAATATTTCATAAGTTTTTTCACTGATAATCTTGTAATGAAGTTGCGATGATATTTGTAGGAAAGATGGTCTACCTCCTACAGAACGTTATATTGTTATATATTCAAGACATGAAAATCCAATTAGTATTCCTTTAATAAGTAAACACACTGACCCCATGACATATTCACTTATTTATCCAAACGGAGGATACGGATGGATGCCTAATATGAAATGTAAAAATGAAAAGAACAACATTTCAAATTTACAATTTTATTATTATAGATTTTCTATAAGAAGTGAATTTAATCCATATCTTAATTTAGGAAAAATTTCTCATCAGGCAATTATTGATGCATTTGTAAAAGTTGAAAGCTCAAGAATATATTTTATAAGAAAAAATCAAAATGTTTTAACCTACCTATATTATTCGCTGATACTGTAAACAGAATAAAATTTTGTCCTATCCAAGGTCGTAAGACATTGTTTCAAAAATATACATAGGCGTACATACTCTGAAATCTCGAATATGCCTCAATATATCAATTTTGTTTCACATATTATTTATTTTTTACAGACTTTAAACTTTTAAAAATGTATAATTTCTTACGAAGTGTATAATTTAAATTTTACAATATGTTAAAGGTATCAACTTATATTTAATATAAAATTCATATTTTACAGATTGTAATTATAAAAATTACTTACAAAAATAGATGTTAAAATTTGCATTAAGCCTATATAGCTACATTTTTTACCACAAAAAGACGCTTAATAGAATTGAAGACACAAATTTTTTAAAGAACGTCTATAAAACAACTTTGAAACTTATACAAAAGCATTCTTAATTCATTGACTAATTTTCACATATTAAATTGCCAGTTCTAAGTCTTATTTTATATAAATATTCCGACCATGAGTAATTCTTATTTTAATTCCTTTTAATTTTTCGTCTTTTGCAGTTATTGCTAAAAATTTTCGTGAGTTCGAGCGTTAAATGTTAAGAAAATAAATTATGCATTAGTTTTTAAGTCGTAAACGGTACGTTGTGCACCGTTCTTCCTTTCGAATTTTATTGTAGATAATTAAGTTTTTATATTTTTATATTTAAGTATGTTGTTAGCCTGAAGAGGAGGGTATATGTTTCTACGCACTCGAAAAGACGTAATAAATTAGAATATTTAAAAACAATTGAGTTCCGTGAAGATCGTTTTAGCCACTCACCACTTATTTAATATCCTTTTCGTTTAATTTTATAATAGCTTATTTTATATACTTTTCCTAGTGACTTAGAAGTCATAGGATCAATCTAATTTTTAATATTGCAATTGTATATTTTGCAATAAATTATTGTGATAGTACATTTTGCAACAAGGGCGTAAATAGTACATTATGATACTAGTTTCAAATACAGTATTTAAAAAGCGTAGGTATGAGCGTTCTTGATATGAAAATACAGACTAATCGTAGATAATTGTGTGTAATAAATTGTTGTAAATTATCCTAATTAATTATTCTGTCCCACAGGTTAAAACATTTCTTTCAGTGTAAAAAAAATCTCAGCATTACAGTCGACGAGCAGCTAAATTTTGTGGTCATTTTATGTGACTGTAATTTCTTTCGCTCACGTTCTGGAATTCGGGCAATGATTTTTCAAAAAATGTATTTTCCAAAACATTCGGTAAACTGTGAAAATAATCAGCACTGAAGGCGAGCCGTAGTTAATTGATCAATTGATATTATTGTGAAAAATTATATTTGACACGTTATGGTAAAATTTTTAAGCTCAGCCAATAACTTATTTCAAATAAAGTGATTACAAAAACATTAAAAAAGGTATGGAAATTTTCAGATTTGCAGGCATTAATAATAATCTATGAGCTGCATGTACTATATGAAATCATTAAATACGCAAAGAAAAAATTGCTGCCAATTCATTGTCACTTAGCTTCCTCTAAGTTTTGTGACACCTGTCACTAAATCAATAACAATTCCTAATACAATTCCTAATACATTAATAAAATACAGTTAAAATAAATAGTTAAGATAAACTTAAATATTAAAATAATTATATTTACAAGCGTTGCGTATACTGTTTTAGCGCGATTATTGTTTTTATAATTTCAATTAGCGTAGAGAATAAAAACTCTAATATAGTATTTTGCAATAACATAATTGCAACAATCGATAAACAAATCATCCTCAATTAAAAAGATAAAATAAATAGAACGCATGAATTGCGAATATATACGCGCGCACACATACAACCGCGCTACATGCGAATTAAAGCGTATGCGTGCGAATCAAACTACTTATCCCCACCAAGCAACATCAAGGATGATCATCGCAGAGAGGGGGAAGCCGATCAAATCGCCGCCTCAGCTATAAAAGCGGCACATCACGCAGCAATCAGACAGACGAGCATCAGAGCATGTAGAGGCAACACGCAATAATAAATATATTTTAATATAATTACAATTGCTTGTCTCTCTAGCTCTCCAAGCTATTCGAGGTGTAGGGGCCATTACGTCCCTTATACCGGGCAATAGCGAGGAGCCGTCCCACCCTGGTTTTCCCGGC
>UELU01102346.1:0-10219 GCA_900490025.1 Megastigmus dorsalis | reverse complement strand
ATATATATATATATATATATATATGGGACGTTCCACGTCAACCGGGCCACGGCTGGGATCAACATTTAAGGAGGTCTAGAAAAACGTTTGATGGCTTAAAATCTTCGTATTCATTTACTCTTTCGAATAACACGTGGCGTTTTAAAAAATTTCAATATGGTGGCTTTAAAATGGCGCCATTTTCCTAGAAATTTTCAACATCGTAATAAGAAACTAGTAACTAATAATAAATAAAGTCTTAGTTAAACAAGTTATGAGTCTTCAAGTGTTTGTTAAAGTATAATCTGTAAGATTCTGTACGATTTCTAAAAATTTTTTAAAATGGAGACTTTCCGTTGAATTTCACAGTATTTTTGACGAAAACTACTTGTAAAAAATTTTATTGCTCAAAAAGTATGTTTTAAGTAATTGAAATGTGTAAAGTAGTACAACTTTCATAAAGCGATATGGGTCTTAACAATTTTTCAAGATGGCTGATTCAAGATGGCACTAATTTTTCCGAATTAGCCATATCATAAATATAAAGTTGTAATACTTTACACATTTGAATTATTTAAAACATACTTTTTTGAGCCATCAATTTTTTTAGAAGTAGTTTCCGTCAAAAATACTGTGAAATTCGATGGAAAGTCGCTATTTTGAAATCGCCATTTTAAAAATAATTAAGACCCACATCGCTTTATGAAAGTTGTACTACTTTACACATTTCAATAACTTAAAACATACTTTTTTAAGCAATCCATTTTCTTTAGAAATAGTTTTCGTCAAAAAAACTGTGAAATTCGACGGAAAGTCGCCATTTTAAAAAAGTTTTAGAAATCGAACAAAATCTTATAGATTGTACTCTAACAAACACTTGAAGACTCATAACTTGTTTAACTAAGACTTTATTTATTATTAGTTACTAGTTTCTTATTATTATGTTGAAAATTTCTAGGAAAATGGCGCCATTATAAAACCGCCATATTGAAATTTTTTAAAACGCCACGTGTTATTCGAAAGAGTACATCAATACGAAGATTTTAAGCCATCAAACGTTTTTCTAGACTTCCTCAAATTTTAGTCCCAGCGGTGGCCCGGTTGACGTGGAACGTCCCATATATATATATATATATTATATATATATATGTATGTGTACTTATGCTGACATTTTTATAAAATTTGCTCTAATTGTATAATAAACTAAAACCCCACAACCCCCGACCCCCAATGTTGTTCGCCTGCGGCGCCCGCTTCTAATAGTGCAAAAAAAATTATCAAAAAATGTAAAAAAAAATTTTTTGATATCAGCACAAGTGCCCTTAAAATACTGAAGAATCCGCATAAGTACTGCTGTACTCCGGAAAAAGTTTGACATTATGTTGACGTCCGCATAAGTCCGTCCATGTCAGCATAAGTGATGTTACATGTTGAAAAGTGTCAGCATAAGTGACCTTTTATATACGTATATTTATATATGTATCTGTATGCACGCGACGCAGCGTGTTTCTCTCTCTATCAGCTTCTGACATATGCGCGGAGCAGACACCTCTCTCTCTTTTATCTCTTTCGTGCTGTATTCAAGTTACGGATTATTTACTATTTTAGCGCCATTCAAATACAAGTCACAGCCGACATTCATGATCAACATGTACAAGAACATCCACAATAAAATACACATACAAGAAGATCTCAATCTAACGCTGAGCGTAAAAGAAAATTTAGAGCAAAGAAACAATTGGAAAATATAAATGCAATAACAGCATTCACGAATACAAATTCCACTTCACAAAAACGTAAATGACACGCTGAAGAACAAAGCAGATATAGAGCAAGGTAAAGATTAGAATATAATAGATCTTCAGATGCAGAGCAAAATGGAGCAAGGCAAATATTGAAATATAACACATCTTTAACTAATACTAGTCGGAAGGCTTATAGTGAATTTCAATAAAAGTTTAAACAAAATTATATTGGTTATCCATGCACGGTTTGCAATAGATTATGGTTTCAGAGTGATTTACATACGACTTCAGATAATCATACAGAAATTTTATAGAAAATAATAACTGTAAGTTGCTATTTAACAAATATTTTTGTCCAAAATACGAATTTACTTCAACGTAATTTTAATTATATTACACTTTCAGAATTTATCTTCAGACACTTCAATACTTGTATGCTCAACTTGTTAGTCTGCTTTAGATAAAAAGAAAATACCAACAATGGCAACATACAATGGATTTCAATATCATCCACTACCACAAACATTACCAAAATTAGATTTAGTTTCAGAAAGATTAATTTCACCAAGGCTACCTTTTAAGTAAATAAGAAGACTACGACACGTAACGTAACTACGCCAATTATTATTAATGTACCAGTTAATGTGTCATCTGCGACTAATCAGTTGTCAAGAGATAGTGATGATGATCACTGCTGCTATCTACACAAGAAAAAGCTTATTCGTACAGTTATTTCCAAGGATTAGTTAATAAAAAAGATTAAAACACGGTTAAATTATTTGGTAAAAACGCCTCTTTATGCTTTTTACAACATTGAAATCAAACAACAATTTCTTCAAGATATTGATGAAGACGAGGAACCGCTTCCCACTGACGATATAAGTAAAGATATTGCTATCGAAAAAAGTCTGACTGCTCAACAATACACTTTGGTATGGAATGGTGATTTTTTTTTTGGTATTTGACAATAGCACCTAGCGAACACAATGTTCCGCACAGCTTGCTGTTTGATGTGCACACAGATGAATTATCTTTTCCAGCGATTTATCTGGGACAATTTAGAAATTTCAGAGAAGATGTTAATGTTATTCCGTTTACGATTGCGTCCAGTGAATTGAGACGAGAAATAAATATATTACTGAGTATATGCATAGAAATACAAGTGTTTATTTCATAACCTCATTCTGCTTCAATAGGTTATGGGCCCAGTGCTACGTGTGTGAAAATGCGTTATTGAAATTTTGCGTTTGTTTACACGAAAACTATAAATAGATATAATCGAAAGAGTTTTACTTCTTTGAATATATATGTCGGAATTATCGTCAAAAGATTCTGGGATACAAGAAGATTTCTCTCTGTTGAATGTATTTGATAAAACACCCAGTGATTCTCAGGAAAATCTTATGATTCTAGAAAAAGTGCTACAAGGCAATTCGACATTAATTGCAGATCAAGAAAATATACAGCAAGTGCTAGAAGAGTCCGAAAACACTGATACGACTTGTGAGATGACTGAA
The DNA here is from genome assembly GCA_900490025.1 of Megastigmus dorsalis. Taxonomy (NCBI): domain Eukaryota; kingdom Metazoa; phylum Arthropoda; class Insecta; order Hymenoptera; family Megastigmidae; genus Megastigmus; species Megastigmus dorsalis. Next base: position 6,978 of record UELU01102346.1, on the reverse strand, counting down.
TCAATAAAAACATATCAAATACAGAGATTTAATGGCCAGAATTATCAGTTATGGCGAAGGCAGATGGAAATTTTCATGACTGAAAATAAACTCAAGCTGTATGTTGTTGGCACGATCGAAAGGCCGCAGGACATTCCAACGAATAGAAATGATGTAGAAAAATGGGACGAAAAAGATGCAGAAGCTCAAGCGTTCCTGATGCGAGGACTCGAGCTGGAGCAGTTAAAGTATCTATCGGATTGTCGTACTGCAGCGTCAATGTGGGCACGTCTAAAAACTGTGCATGCAAAGAGTGATCAATCTGTGCAAGTCCTATTAGATCGCTTTATTAACCTTTTCGCTCCGGGAGTGGTCCATATATGTACCAGCACTCCGTGTGGCGACTTGTCATAAGAATATCATTCACTTAAGTCATGAAATTCAGCTAAAATGAGAGGTCAATTTTAAAGGAAAAATCCCCGGAGCGAAAAGGTTAATTGTAAAATGGATGCTGACGAAAGCATGGCTGATTATGTAACCAGAGTAGTTTCGCTAACAGAAAGACTCAAGGACATGAAACAAGAGCAGCAACCAGCTATGATTATAGCTAAAATTCTGAGTAGTTTGCCAGCAAAATATGATAATGTTCGTACAGCTTGGTATGCTGTGCCTAAAGACTCACAAACAATAGAAAAGCTTACTGATCATTTAGTAAATGAAAAGGCTCTTCTTGCTTACGTTGCACGAGGTAAGACATTCAAGCAGGAAAATCAAGATAAGCAAAATCAAAGTACTTCGTCTGACGATAGAAATTCGCTCAATGTTGGACAAAAGAAAAGTAAATGTAATTTTTGCCATAAATACGGTCATTGGGCAAGAGAATGCTTGAAGAAAACGGAACATTTAGAAAGGAAAGGAAATAAAAATCAGTCCTTGGTTGCGCAAGCTTCAGAGTTTGAAAGTAAAATTTCTGTTTCAGATAAAGCTCAAATGTTAGTAGTAGACGAACCATACATCGCGAATAATCAACAAATCTGGTATGCTGATTCAGGAGCAACTCAACATATGACGTTTAGAAAAGATTGGTTAATCAACTATGTTGCATTTGAAGGAGATACCTTCTCTGTTCACCTTGGAGATGGATATATTCTCTATGCCAGAGGGACAGGCGACATCGAGGTCAAGGTAATGACTCCAGGTGTTTCTGACCCAAATTTCAAAATAAAAGATGTCCTGTATATTCCAAACTTGGATAAGAATCTACTGTCTACTACTAAAACGGCGCAAAAAGGGTGCAGTGTGACTATCCAAGAAGAAAGAAATAGAATAATTTTCGTGAAAAATAATAAAATTATTTTAGATGGCTCAAGAACAAATGACTTATTAAAGTTGAATTTAAAACCAATTTTCACGGAGCAAATTAAACAAGCAAAATTAAATGTACTCTGTAATGCAACCCTTAAAATTTGGTACGAGCGTATGGGTCCTTTGAACTTCAAAAGCCTCAGAAAAATGAAGTCTGATGAAGTAGTTGAAGACTTCAAAATTGAGGTCATACCAAAGGATGATCCTCTCTGCGAGGGCTGTATTTATGGCAAACAACATCGCAAAGAATTTCCAAGACCAATTGCTAGACGCTCAAATCAGCCAGGTGAGATTTTTCATATTGATCTTTGTGAAAAAATGAATCAACCTACGCTACGTGGTGCCAATTATTTTATGATTTGCAAAGACGATAGCACAAGATATTGTTTTATATATTTTGTGACAAATAAAACTGATGTTCTTGAAAATCTGAAGCGGTTAGTAACCGAGGTTCAGACTGATGGTTTTCAAGTTAAAAAAATCAGAACAGATGAAGGTCTTGAGTTCTCTAATACTGAAGTTAGTAATTATTTACTATCAAAAGAAATCAAGCATGAAAAATCTACACCAAGAGCCCCCGAACAAAATGGCTTTATAGAGCGACAAAACAGAACGGTTTTGGAAGCAGCTGAGACAATGCTTCATTCGAAAGGTTTGCCGCTATATATATGGGCTGCAGCAGCAAATACAGCAGTGTACTTGAGAAATAGATGTTCGTCTGAAACTTTAAACGGCAAAACCCCCTTTAAAAAATGATTTGGAGCCAGACCTTCTGTGTCGCATTTGCGAATTTTTGGCTCTGAATGTTACGCTCATGTTCCCAAAGAACAGAGAACTAAATGGGTAATGAATTCTGTAAAATGCATTTTTGTTGGCTATAGTGAGGGTAATAAAGCCTACAGAATCTATGATCCAAAAAATAGAAAAATTATGAGAAGAAGAGATGTTATCTTTAATGAACTTAGTCTACCTTCTCACACTGCAACGGAAATTACTGAAATACAAGTAAATGGCGGTGATAAACAGCAGTATTGTCAAGATCAAGGTGAGGCTGGACCAATAGAAAATAAAATTCCTGGTTCTCAAACTGAATCAGAAGAGGAAGTCGAAACTTTACCTGAACCAAAGAAGACCGTTCAAAGGAAAAATCCACGCCTACCTATACCGAGAGATCCATACCCAAAAAGGCGAAATTCAAAAACAAACGAAGATTTATCTGATGGAAGTGTTGCTTTTGCACAATTATTTGAGGGATATGTAGAACCTGTAAGCCTCGAAGAGTCTTTGGCTGCTGAAGATTCTAGTAATTGGCTTGAAGCCATAAACTCTGAACTTGATGCCCTCGAAGAAAATAAAACTTGGACATTAGTTCCAAGACCACGAAACACTAATGTTATTTCAAATAGATGGATTTTTAAACGCAAGTATAAACCTGATGGAAAGGTAGACAGATACAAGGCAAGATTAGTTGTGCGAGGCTGTCTACAAAAGCAAGGCATTGACTATACAGAAACATTTGCGCCAGTTGTAAGTTATACCTCTGTTAGATTATTAATAGCTGTGTCAGCCTCGCTGAACTTCAATATTTATCAATTTGATGTACAAACTGCATTTTTGCACGGGGACTTAGATGAGCCCATTTATATGGAACAACCATACAGCTTCGCTCAAGATGACAGAGTATGTCTGCTAAATAAGAGTCTATATCGGCTCAAACAAGCACCACGCCAATGGAATAAGAAAATCGTTGATTATTTACTTGGCTATGGATTTGTACGAATAAAAGCAGATTCATGTATATTCTCTCCACACAATGTTGATACGATAATATACTTGGCACTTTACGTTGATGACGGACTATTATGCGGATATAACCTTAAACAAATGTTGATTTTACTTAACGATTTGCATGCGCACTTTAACCCGTTTCCGCCGAGAACGCCACTCGCGGTACCCCGGTCTTTAAGAGCTTGTAACGGACGTTCAAAACGTCAAAAAATAATGAAAGGGTTATATTGTGAAAGTTTAAGATCTGCTCTTTCCGATGGTGCCCATTAAAATTCCTAAAAAAATTTATTACTATTGCAAAATGCAGTTTAAAAAATAGAAAACATGAATTTTTCACCAATTTTTTTTTTTTGAAATCGAGTTTTCGAAAGGTTTTCCGAGTGAAATCGACTCGGAACCTCATTAACCGGTGGAATAAATGTTTGACTATGAGGAACTCATTGTTCCCGGATCGATTTTTCACCTGGGGGTTTTCAAAATGGCGCCTTGATTGCAAAATTTTTGTCAAAAAGTTCTTAGAATTATTCAAATAATGCACCCGCATTTTTTCAAAACGTTTCAAGAAAATTTTTGTATTTTTGCAAAAGGTAAATTTATACAAAATTCAAAAGTTGCTCAAAAAAATTCAAAAAATTTCCCATGTATTCTACGGTTGATTCTAAGAACATATTATTCTGGTTAATTTCCGTGTAATTGTAATAGTTTTTGAATCAAAAATTTCTTAAAATCAAACTTACTCCAACTTTTTGTTTCTTGTTCCCGAGATAACTACATTCATGCTGGAGCAAATTGTTCTTAGAATCAACCGTAGAATATATGGGAATTTTTTTGGAGTTTATTTGAGCTACTTTTGAATTTTTCATAAATTAACGTTTTGCAAAATTACAAAAATTTTCTTGAAACTTTTTGAAAAAATTCGGATGCATTCTTCCAGGAATACTAAGAACATTTTTCTCTTGACAATTTTTAGATAACCCCATAGTTATTAAGTAAAAGATTCATAAACATATTGAAAAAAATTTTGTAAACAAGGCGCCATTTTGAAAACCCCCAGGTGAGAAATCGATCCGGAAACCATGAGTTCCTCATATTCAAACATTTATTCCACTGGTTAAAGAGGTTCCGAGTCGATTTCATTCGGGAAACCTTTTGAAAACTCGATTTAAAAAAAAATGGGAGAAAATTTCATGTTTTTTGTTTTTTAAACTGCATTTTGCAATAGTAAAAAACTTTTTTGGAAATTTTAATGAGCACTATCGGAAAGGGCAGACCTTAAACTTTGAGAATATGACCCTCTCATTTTTTGTTGACATTTTGAACGTCAGTTACAAGCTCTTAAGGATCGGGGTACCGCGAGTGGCGTTCTCGGCGGAAACGGGTTAAGATAAAATATTCTGAAGCCGAGTACTTCGTTGCTATGCAAATCGAGAAGGTTGAAGACAAAATAAAAATTCATCAAGGTGCCTATGTAGAAAGAATCTTAAAGAAATTTAACTACGATCAATGCAATGCCGTATCTACACCAGCTGAGCCAGATTTAAAATTTTCAAAGTATAATAGTGATGGCGAGATTGAAGATAATAATTTCCCGTATAGAAAAGCCATTGGCTCGCTCATGTACTTAGCCATCAACACAAGACTGGATTAGGCATATGCAGTTGGGGTTTTAAGTAGATTTTTGGCATATCCGAACTCCGTACACTGGATGGGTGTTGAAAGAATTTTCAAATACCTTAAAGGTACGATCACCGAAGCAATTACTTTTCGACTAAGATCGAACGACGTTTCTCTTTCTGCTTATAGTGATGCAGATTGGGCTGGTGATGCTGATACAATGCGCAGTACAACAGGATGGTTATGTTTCTTGAACCACGGACCGATTGCTTGGAGTTCAAGAAAACAGTCTGTAACAGCAACGTCGACCTGTGAGGCAGAATTTATTGCACATTACTCGGCGACAAAGGAGGTCATATGGCTGAGACGTCTCTTAGCCGAATTAGGAATTCCACAAAAAAATCCAACCGTAGTTTGGTGTGATAATCAGAGAGCTATATCTATAGTTCAAAATCCAGAGTGCACTAAACGTACAAAGCATACAGCTATCGAATTTTTCTACACAAGTGATCAACAGTAAGAAGAAAGAATCAACGTACAGTACGTATCTACGATTAAGCAACTCGCTGATCCTCTCACCAAACCGCTTCCACAGAAGAAATATCAAGAGTTCAAGTCACTGTGGAACATTTCTCATTCGGATAAATATTATATCGGTTATACTTATGAGTATAAGGCGAGAGGGAGTATTGAATTATGCGCCTATTACACTCATGGTAAAGGATCAACAGATAGCTTCTTTATCGACCACTACAACACGTATTGAGCCGCTACGTAATACATGAGGAGAGCACTAGTGTGCAAGACGCTCTCTGGTTTTTGCGACGCCGTTCGTGGCAAGATATAAGAAAACGTGGCTGAGAGTTTCACGAGTCATATTACAATAATAAAAGACTTTTCTAACTAGATTATAGTGTATCAATTGTTTTTTTGTTTACTCTTAAAAGATGGTAACCAAATAAATATATTACTGAGTATATGCATAGAAATACAAGTGTTTATTTCATAACCTCATTCTGCTTCAATAGACTACATTAATAATTGCATAGAAATTATTCTTGCATTTCTTAGGTGTATACCAAATTCGGCTTGGTATTAGGTAGACAGAAAAAGAGATCTTTTTGCTATCATTAGGCAGAAAGGAAAACCTACAGCCTTCCTGACTCTCAGTGCCAATGAGATAGGATGGATTGATTTATTACAGTTGTTATATAAATTAATCAGTAATGAGTGGAAATTTTAAAACAAGATGTTGCTGATTTACAATTTATTGACAAAAGAACTCTTATCAACGAAGATGCAGTGATTTGTGCTATTTACTTTAATAAATTGGTTCAGGGGGTATTATCCCTAAAAATGGCGAAAAAATTGATTTTTTTTTCATACATTCTTAAAGTAAACATTATTGCGAACCTAAAAACAAATTTTCAAGCAGAAATATTATATATTAATATTTCTACTTTTCATATACTGGCATTATATTTTCTACTTTTATAAAGTAGGAATATCGCATTTTCTACTTTACTAAAGTAGGAATATCAATATTTCTCTACTTTTCATATACTGGCATTATATTTTGTACTTTACTAAAGGAGGAATATCGCATTTTCTACTTTACGAAAGTAGAAAATATAATGCCAGTATATGAAAAGTAGAAATATTAATATTTCTACTTTAGTAAAGTAGAAAATGCGATTTTCCTTCGACTGCTCTAAAGTAGAAATCTCTCAATTTCTACTTTGGGCAGCTTTTCCCAAAGTAGAAATCTGTCAATTCCTACTTTTCTGCGTCAATTTTTCTACTTTGGGGTTTAGAGTAGGCTTTTCCTGTATTGCACTGGACTGCAGTCAGTGCAATCTTCACTCAACTACAGGGATAGAGATAGATAGATAGATAGATAGATATTTGTTTATTTGTAAATATTTACAAAAAAGTATAACATACATAATTACACATATTTTCCTTTCAAATACAATAAAATTACATCAAGTCGAGATTGTTATTGCACTTGCTATGATATCATAGATTCACTTACTCAGATATATTAACTATTTACAAATCAGTCTTAAATATTGCACAAACCTATTAATAATATCACAGCGCGTCTCATAAAATACAAATAAACAGAAGTTACAGAATCAGTCGATATCTATCATATAACAATACATTTAAAAATAAAAGTCAATCTTTCACTCTACTCATTCATTCGTCGACACACTCACGCTAATAAAT
>UELU01102338.1:0-14938 GCA_900490025.1 Megastigmus dorsalis | reverse complement strand
ACCTTTTTGAATGTTGTCGAAAATATTTTAATATCGAAACGGGATTAATGGTAAATTTCGATACTAGTACGATAAAGTGATCTAACTTGCTCGTGTGCAAACGTTCACACAAGGGTGGAATCTATTTCTCACTCATGTATCGAACCACGTTTTATGACACAACTTGTGAGAAGCTCAATTAAAAGCATGCGTCTTTTTTGACCTCATAAGATTATTGATATTAATTTAATTTTTAATATTTGGCTGTTGTACACATGCGAAGCTACTTTCTGCGAGAGATAGAACAATCGATTAGAATTATCAAATCATTATACTTTCATAGATTCTTCAATTATTATTCAAATAAAAGTTAAGTAAATCTTGTATTTATTTAAATTTAAAGTTTCTAACTTTTCAATTTGAGACCTTTGATGGGTAAAGGGATCAGAGCTCAATGTTTACTGAATTGTATTTAAAGAACAAACATACATACTTTTAAATATTATAGCATACCTAAGTTTTCGACAATGATTGTAATGGCGAGGAAAAGACTCTGTTTACATAAATTAAATTTACATATTAGCTGAACTAGCTTGTAAGACTGAGAAATATTTATCCTTTGCGAATGAATTTAAAATTTTAAAGTGTCTTATTTCGAACAGAACATGGAGCTTAAATCGGTTCGTGAGAGTTGGAACAATCAACTACATAAGATGATTTAGAATCATTTCATTTACACAATTACTACGATTCACCTGTGATGCTGTGCATTTTCATACATTATGGACATTCAACAGCTAGATTAAAAAATTTAATTCTGTACTCTCCCCTAAAAATAGGAAGTTTCAGAACTGAAGAATCAAAGAGTATTACATGAAAACAATTTTATTTAAAGAATTATTTATTTTTATATCTGCTGATATGGCTTTTCAAAAATAATTATAAAATTTTAAAAGTGTGACAGATTGGACCCCGTAATTTCAGAGATCAAATAATGGGATCAGTATTTTTTCTTTGCAACTTTCGGTACTGTAAGCTTCTATATAAAGTTTTAGAAACAATTTTAAATACAGTATTTCCTATTGTTTAAAGTCGCATCTTTCAATCACCATCACAAGAATTGGTCTAAATAGCGATTGAAAAAAAGTTATAGTTTAATTTTAGAATAAAACGCGAAATTTTTTGAAAACTTGCAGTGCCGAAAGATGCAAAAAAATGTACGCCATTGAAAGGAATTACAATTATTTAAAATAAATCCATTTACACAAATTATCTATGATTCGCCTGTAAAAAGGGGAATTTAGGTACCTATTACATACTCTCTCTCTCTCTCTCTCTCGCTCTCTCTCTTTGAGCTCAGTGAGTTTTTGTGCCGCTGCGATTGGTCGTCGCTTTCTCAAAATACCTTAGATTCTAACTTTGACATAAATGGAGCGCTTGAATGTCTTAGAGTCAATCTATTGAAGGCTATAAATGAACTTGCACCGGTGAAATCTGTAACTCCTCGTAGAGGAAAAGGCCCATGGATTGACACTGAGCTTTAACTACTCATCAACAAACGTAACGCCACGCATAGACGGTATAAAAGGACTGGGAGTGCCGCACTACTGAACGAATTTCTTCATTTACGCAATGAGGTCGAGGTGCGCACGGATCAAGATCGTACCTCCTTTCTTAGTAACCAGCTTTCTGACGCTCTTGATCATGGGAAAGATATTTGGAGGGAAATGCATAATCTCGGCCTTTTGCCTAGGAGCAAGGAGGAGCTACATGGTTCCACCCCGGACGAGTTTAACACGCACTTTGCGGGGATGTCTATCGCACCAAATGAGGATATAGGTAGCCTATTAAACATCATACAGTCTGCATCTAATGATGGCTTTTCATTTCATCCAGTTACTTTTCCAGATGTAGTTCTCGCCATATCTCACTATACATCGTAGGCGAGGGGTGTAGATGACATACTGCATAGTGTTGTGGTAAAATCTCTGCCAGTGTTGGGGAATTATACAGTTCGTTTATTCAACTCCTCCTTTGCTCAGGAAGTCATCCCGAGTGCTTGGATTTCCACCCCGTCTGTAGCTTCTGACTTTCGTCCTATCACCCTACTGTGCTTCCTTTCCAAGGTAATCGGGAAGATTGCACACTCCCAAATCACTAATTATCTCTCCAGGACCGGCATTCTCGATCCTTTACAGGCAGGGTTCAGACAGCATCACAGTACTCAGACAGCCCTTCTTAAACTGACTGATGACATACGTCTAGGCATTGATAGGAGAATGGTAACATTGCTGTTGCTTTTCGATTTCAGCAAGGCTTTTGATACCATCTCTCCTTCGAGGCTGTTGAGCAGATTACGCGATCTCGGGTTCTCGAGGACTGCACTTCTGTGGATTAAATCGTATTTACAAGGCCGTACTCAATGCGTGTTATCAGAAAATGGTTGTTCTTCATGGGTTGAAACAAATTTGGGTGTGCCACAGGGGTCGGTCCTCGGTCCTCTGCTCTTCAGTCTCTACGTCAATGACCTCAAAGATCAATTTGATAGTCGGGCCGTCAGGCATATACTATATGCCGATGACCTCCAGATTTATCTGCAGACACCTGCAGATGAAATCCTGGAGGGAATAGCTCGCCTATCTGATGCGGCGCGGCTGGTGTCGACGTGGGCAGAGCGCTCGTCTCTTCGACTCAATACTGGCGAGACCAAAGCTATAATGTTTAGTTCAAGAAAATATGTTAACGATTTAAAGGAAAAGGGATTGCCATGTGTTGACTTGAGGGGACGGGTGCTTGTGCCTTTTTCCGACGCAGTCGTGAGTCTCGGTGTTACATTAGATATTAAATTAACGTGGAAACCGCAGGTCGATTGTTTAACTAAAAAAGTAAATAAAGCCCTTTACAGCCTGCGGTTTATAAGGGCATGTACCACCGAGACTTTACGCAGAAGACTGGTTGAAGCCTTAGTCGTACTACATCTGAACTATTGCGCTGTAGTGTTGCTTGATGCGTCCGACGAGCAAAGAATACGGTTACAGAGACTGAGTAATACATGTGTGAGATACATCTATGGTGTTAGGAGGAATGAGCAGATCACCCCCTATAGAAAGCAACTGGACTGGTTGCGTGTTGATACTCGAAGGAATTATTTTGCTGCAATTATTATGTATAAAATCCTTCGATTACATGAATCTCAGTATTTTTCAGCTTTTTTTTAGCAGGTATCAGCCTAGGAGCACTAGCAGGGGTGTTGCACAGGAACTTTCAATACCAAGGGTGCACACGGAGACAGGAATTAGATCTTTCCAAGTTCAATGTGCGCGTCTTTAGAACTCTCTCCCGGATGCTCTGCGCAACTTACCATCTTTGCGCGGATTGAAGATGGTGATCTTTCAACATCTGCTCAATCTTGATTCTTAGCCGCCGCGGGCCGCACCTACGATTCGTTATGCGTTCGACTTTAGTGACTTACAGTACACGCTTGGGTCAGAGCTGTAAATTTTCTGTACGTTAATTTATTATGTTCTGTCGCATATACTTATTTTTAGAAAGTGTGAGTGTATTTATTGGCGTGAGTGAGTGTATGGTAGGATGAGTGCATGTGTGACTGTTGAGGAGCCCCAAGGAAAAAATCGCAAGGATTGTGATCTGGAGATCTAGCGGGCCACACACTGGTGCTCCGCGTCCCATCCAATAGTTTCCATACATCCTATTCAGATAGTGGCGTACAGGTTCTACAAACGCATTGGTATATAATTTTTCAAATAATATTTATTTTATTGGTGACACTCTCTCAAAAAACCTCTTTTTTATTTAGAAATATTGAATTATGTTTTTAGGTGATAGCCATCAAGTTTAGCAATCAAGTTAAAAAAAATAATAAAAGTGATTTTGTGTGTTCCAGAACAAGCTATTAGAATATTTATATCATATTAATAAAATATGTTGTTTGAGAAAGAGGTCATTTAAGGGGATATGATAGTCCTAAGCACGTCCACAAAAAATAACATATGATAGGACGATCCAGAAGCTTAATGGAAATTCACTTTACAGCAATCTTTAAATATCTGCTTGAAATTTTGTATAGTGCTAGATTAGTACCCGAGGAAGTACAATGATGTATTTATTTTGCATTAATCCATGCATTCTTTATACTAGAATAAAAATAACGTAATGTCATGTTAGAAGTAAATTCAAATCCGACATTTTATACAACGGTCGTTGGCGTTTGTTGACAGCGCGTATAGCTGAGGCAGTAACACCGTGGAATTCGGCATTCCTCGTAAGGCAGTTAAGCCGAGAGGTGCGAGTCTCGCAGAGCGTTGCGAGTAAGGTTTGTTGTGAGCGTTGCGCGTCGTTAAGCGAGAGTTATCATACCGAAAAAGTAGTAGTCGAAGTGTGTATCATTGAAATAAATATCTTAAATATTGTCGTTGGAGACTTATTTCACGCAATAGCTGCAGTTATCCTTTTCCGACGCGAATTCCTACTCCCATAGCAATGACCGCTAGTATCGTTTTTAACACTTCAGAAGTGGGATTTTTGCTAGTTGCGTGACGAAGTGCAAGAGACGAATTAAGGAAGAGCAGAGCAGTGCATAACTAACAGTCAGTGACGGTATTTTTAATATCGAGTGTACTAAACGAATAAAAGAGACGCTTAAGGGACTAAAATACTCATCATGTGCGTACGAACAAAACGTTATAAGTGTGTTACAATGGCATATGAGGGAATCCGGAATACCGAGAATAGGGCGGGCATGATGCCACCGATGAATGAATCGGCGTTTGATCGGTTTCAACAAAACATGGTAATACGACCATCGAGCTGGCGATCAACTCAGAACTTCGTGGAACCAGTGCCTCAATTCGGCGAGGCACTGTGCAATAGTGGTGGCATGGATCGAGGTACCAGACCGCGGAGCAGAGAATCGACGATTCGTAAAAGTCCAGGCACGTTGGCGGAGTTACAGCGGCCACAGTCGAGCAGTGATATGAGTCTGGATGTAAGTGATCCTCCTAGAATTGCCCAACAGAATTTCATCAATCGTGGTATAGTCGGGGAAGAAAATCAGAGGCATGAAGCGGGCAATTTACACCAGAACGCTCTGCAATCCCGCTCTTTCGGGTCCGCGTTGTTGGCATTATTGGAGGAAAATCGGCGTAGAAACGAACAACGAGATGCGCAATTGGGGATATTGCTTCGCCGTCTGGATCTGGACACTGCGGGCCTTGTCGCTGTGAACGATCGATCCGTCGCTGCTCCAGTTAATTATCAAATTATGCCCGACCTTTCAAAAAATATTGAAAATTTCACGGGTAATGAAACGACTACCGCCGCTCGTGAGTGGATTCGTAACGTGGAGAGTATGGCGATATTACACTGATGGCCCGATCATTTAGCTTTAGAATCAACACGTATGCAATTGAAAGCTGGAGCGGCTGATTGGTTTCGCACGAGGAGAGAAGAGGTCATGGAGTGGGGAGCTTTCGGCGTGGAATTCCGACGGGCAATCGTGCGCGAGGACAGCGCGACGGCGCACTGGAAAAGGATGGCCGAACGCGTCCAACTCCGAAACGAGTCTTTACAACAATACACGTACAACAAAGAAAAGTTATGTAAGGAAGTGCATTTGGATTATGTAAATACGAAGGACCAAATTTTAATTGGATTATGGTCAAAGGACCTTTTTAATGCAATGTCGGCACGAACGCATGAACCGTTACGCGAGATGCTGTTACACGAATATATGACACAGCAGCGAGGCGATAAAATGCGGTCGGGGTATTTAGCGAACTCCGAAGCAAAAACATTTGAGACGGTTACAAAGCAGGAACCACAAACTAATGCAGTCAACTCGACGGTATTGAGACAATCAACGGGTTTTTCTTACGGACAGAATTCATCACTAATAGATAGAGCTCACATTCGGTGTTTCAACTGTCAGGGCACCGGGCATTTTTCAAGAGAGTGCACACTACCGCAACGCGAACTTGCCTGTTTCAATTGTAAGAAAAACGGACATACACAGCGAAATTGCCCTCATAACCATGCACCAGTGGTCATGGTGGTGGCGCGGAGCCAATCTGCTGTGATAGGCAAGTACTTGGAAAAGGCTTTTATTAACAATATGGAAATGAGCACTTTTATAGACACTGGCACTTCTGATTGCCTTATTAAAGCAAGTACAGTGCTTAACAAGCAACTACCGATGATTTACCAACCAACTGTGATGCGCAGTTTTGGTCCGGAGACTTTTAAGACGCCGTAGCCGGTTTATGTCGTGGCAACTGTACGGGTCGACGATGCAACAGTACCAAATATTCATGTACGCGTAGAACCGGATGATGTTCAGAGCACAGAAGTTATAATTGGTTGTATCTTCACCGATGCTGAGAATGTTTTATATAGGAAGGAAGGCGACACATTGATCTTTAAGGAAAGAAATGCAGAAGGCGCTCCAGTGGAAGCTACATCTAGTCGTACGTTTGAGGTAACGGAAAATATCATCATCCCAACCATGTCGGTGCATATTATCGACATAGTAACTTGTGATCACTCGCTTTCATTACCAGTGCTAAACACGCACGTCGATTCACACTACGTACGACAAGGAGAGGTCATCGAGCGACGAATGCAGCGTTTGAAATAGTGGAAAAACCGAGTTCGGTGCCGGTAAACTATCGACCGTATCGTGTTAGTATTTCTGAGAGAGAATGAATTCGTCGAATTGTTTCGGAGTGGCGCGAGGCGGGTATTGTTCGAGATTCAGATTCACCTTACGCGAGTCCCGTATTACTGGTGCGTGAGAAGAATGGAGAGGAGCGACTTGTCATCGATTTTCGTAGGTTACATGCGCAGACCGTATCTATGCCGTTTCGGTTGCCGGATATCGACGAACACTTAATGGAAATTAATGATAATTGTCTTTTTATTACTCTTGATCTGGCGCATGGTTACTTGCAAGTGCCAATAGCGAAAAATTCTAAACACAAAACCGCCTTTATAGCTCCGGATGAAACTGCCAAATATAATGCTATGATGTTCGGATTAATGAATGCGCCGGTTTGTTTTTCGAAGATTATGGTAAAGTGTATTGGACCACTTAGAAAGCATACGGTACTGTTTTACCTGGACGATATATTTATTCATGACGAGGTAAATATGACAAACGTGTCACGAGTTTCGACAATATTGCGAAATGGTCTGGGTCTTTTATTAGAACCTACGCTTAAATCGTAGTTTGAAATAGACAAATCGGCTTTGTCCATCGGTTCATCATTATCTGGATCATCATTTGTAACAGTTGATTGAGACTTACTTTCATGATCAATCTGAGTATGTTGTGTTTGGTTGGGTCTAGAGTGTAGGGAAGCATCGAGGTCCATGAAAACGGGATCTAGAAGAGTTGGAGAGGGAGATCGTGATTTTGAGGAAGAGCTAGATTCGTCATAAATTATATTTTGTTGAGTTCGACTAGATACTAAATTTCCTTTTGTGAATTCGAGAGATTCGCTAAGAATTCTTTCAATTCTTTCTTTTTTTAAGTTTGATAGAAGAAATTGTTTAGCTGTTAGTTGAGTTAGTATAACGTTTGTCAAAATGGATGCGTACGGTATATAATCGTAGTATTCGTAACTGTATGTATTAGAGTCAGTGATCGATTCTGTCACCCACCCTATACGTACTCGATCGTCATTTTCGTATACGTCTTGATTTGTTTGACATAAAAAGAAGCTGTCAGATTCGTTTCTAACGGCAAGAAATTCATCTTTACGAAATGAAATGTTGTCCGGTCTAGGTCTTTTAGTTGTTAAAGAAGAGTGAGATTCATTTGAACTTGTTTCTTCAGGGCGTTTTCGAACGACAAGTACGGTTTCAAGATCAGAATCATTTAATGGTGGATTGCGCGAAAGTACATCAGCTACATAATTACCTTTTCCGGGTTTGTATTCAATTGTAAATTCGTAGCTCCTCCTTCAGCTTAAAATGCCATCTTTTTAAGTGGGAGGTCGAGTCTTTTACACTTTCTAACCAAACAAGCGGTTGATGGTCGATGACGAATGTAAAATGTCGACCGTAAATACAGTACTTAAATTGATCGATACAGAAGATCATTCCCAAGAGCTCTTTCTATATTGTACTATAGTTGATTTCGGGGGTAGTCAGAAGTCGGCTGGCGAACGAGATGGGCAGATCGGCGCCTGTAAATCGTTGGGAAAGGACTTCACCAAGAGCATATGACGAGGCATCAGATGTCACAAAGAAGGGTTGTGTGAAATCAGGGTGTTGTAAAATAGGTTCCGTAGAAATGATAGATTTAAGTTCTTCAAAGGCGGAATTTTGAGAGTTATTCCAGGTAAAGTTAACATTCCTTTTCAGAAGCGTTGTTAAGGGTTGGGTTTCGATAACTTTGAAAAATTTGGAATATGGCGTCTATAGTAACCGCAGATACCTATAAATTCTTTAATCCACTTAGGAGAGTCTGGTTTTGGGAAGTTAACGGTGGCTAAAATTTTAGCAGGGTCGGGTTTGATACCGTCTGGAACTATTACGTGTCCCAAAAACTTTACTTGCCCTTTATACAGTTGAGACTTATAAGGGTTAAATTTCATTCGTGCATCCCTCATTCTTTTTGCGAGATCTAGAAATTCGATATCGTGAGCATCGAGATTTTTAGCCGGTAAAATGAAGTCATCAAAGAAAGTAAAATTTCCTTTAATTTGTTCAGCTACCTTGTTAATTAATTCCATAAACGAAGAGGGGGCGATTCATAGGACAAATGTCATACGCATAAATTGAAAGTGACCAATTGATGTCGAAAAAGCAGTCTTTGCTCTATCTTCTTTACGAAGAGGTATGGTATGAAAACCGGAAGACATGTTCAAGAATATGAATAATATTAGGAATCGGATAAATAAATGGTATAGTTTTTGAATTAAGAACTCGAAAATCAAGTACTACACGCCATTGATTATTACCGAGTGAGTCGTCCTTTTTTGGAACAACCCATATATGAGAATTGTAAGGACTATCACTTACTTCAATAATACCTTCGTCTAGCATCTTAAGAATTTGTTCCTTAACTACGCTTTGCAATTTTTCCGGAATGGGATATTGTTTGATGTTAAAAGGTATGTTATCGTAAAGATCGATTTTATGTTCGATTAAGTTATTGTAGGGTAATGGTTCATTAGGTAGTAAAAATGCGTCAGCAGTTTTATCGAGAATTTTGTTAAATCTATAAAGTGTATCGGGATCCATATGATCTGTAGCCATAATATCCAAGAGGATATCTTTACGCTGTTCGATCGAGTAGGTAAATTTAAAATTTTTTTTGTTTTTATGAAGAGAAATTTGAGAATCTTTGAGATTGTGTATAGATTGTAAGATACCATTGACATATTGGACTCGTGGACCTTGAGGCGTATTGGTAATTTATCCGAGTTCACAAAGTCCGGAATTATTATCCAATGATAAGCTTCCTTGGATGGGATGAATATAAAGATCCTCGAGAGAGCAGTCTTCATAATTGAAAGTAAGGTTGTTTGCAGTTTCGCTGATTTCATTGATAAGGGCGTTCATTTCAGAGAGAGAAGGATCGGTTTCGGGGTGGGCGAAATCTGAATCAAAAGTAAGATTAAGATCGCTACAATGCGATGTACAAGGGAAGAGATCAAGTTTATTCGCGAGAGGTTCAAGAAGAGTATCGTGAGAGAGCGAAGCTTGATTGGCGATCAAGAGGAGATTAGAAGAGCTAAAGCGAGATTCTGAGATAGATCGATTGCTAACCAAAGTGTCTTCCGATGTAAGAGAGCTTGAACGAGCGCAACGAGGTAAATATGATGAGGGTATGCTTAGAGATATCAGATTTTGCAAGAGATCAGACAAAGAGTCTGATTTATCGAGATGATTACCAGATTTTGCTTCTTTATTTGGGTTGTCGATATCAAGAGTATCAGCGAGAGATTCCTGCTTTCTCTCATTTTTGGTTGTGATAGAGTGTTTGTTAAAGGGTAGATCAAAATTATTATCACATGAAGATTAATAAGTTACTAAGAGATCAATTGATGGTACTGCTAACTCTATTTCGTAATTGTTGTGATTATAGAATTTTACGTAAGCATAACCGTTTTCGTTTTCGTATATTCCAGCTTGCAAAGTGGCGTGATCAACGTCCAAATCAAAACTTTTTAGGTAACCAGATTTTAAGTTTTCTCCTTGATTGATTATACATTTAATAAGAATTGCAGAGCGTGGAGAAATTTTTTGAAACTTACGGGTACTAAAAGGTAAAGACAAAATTTCAAATGAGAGTTTATTTGCTGAGTAATCAATAACAGCGCTTCGTTCATAAAAAAATTGAGATCCCAGAATAGCGGCAGGTTGAATTCGGAACTGGTCATTTATTACTACAAATTCGGTAGGTTTTCCGAAAAGATCGACGTAAACACGTCCGTACGAATAGACGTCATGATCTGATACCCCTCTAAGTATAGGTGCATTTTCTTCATAACATAAAATATCGGGTCGTAGGGCCGAAATTTTTATGACATTAGGCTGCGCGCCTGAGTCTATCATAGCGTCTATAGGTGATTTTCGAAAATCAAAGGAATTTAACATTATGACAGGAATACGGCTAGAAGTAGATAGCTTTAAAATGTAGACGGGCCTGGCTGAGGATTTTCGATTGTATTCAGCGGACGCGGTTGTGTGCTCGACGCGGGGGCGCCCGAAGTCCGCGCGAGCCTCGCGTTTCCCGATTCATTTTGATTCTCAAATTTTCTATCCTTTGTGACGTGCCAGAGTGCCGCCACTGTCCTTTAGACAAGCGAGATGTCAACAATCTCCTTGTCCGGGTTTCCGGACCCGATTCGTATCGCGACTCTAATTAATATTCCCACCCTATCACTTAGGCGCCTATCGAGAGTGGACAGAGGCTACACATTGAGCACTCTCCCGTCTCGGCGACCTAAGTATCTTGATACCCACTAAGAGAGGGGGCAATCTTCGCTCAGCTAGTCAGTATCCACTTAATGGGGATACTGCGTCGCTTTGCTCTGATTTCGAGAGTGGAAAGAAGGAAGGAATGTTGGATCTTCTTGTGACTATTTCGCCACGCAATGGGGCGAAATAAGACAAGTTTTGGCGTTCCCGCACTACCTCCTTTCTGCCACGTAGTGGGACAGAAAGGCCTTCGCCGGGAAAACCAGGGTGAGACGGATCCTAGCTATTGCCCGGTATAAGGGACGTAGTGGCCCCTATACCTCGAATAGCTTGAGAGCTAGAGAGAAAAGCGATTTTAATATATGTTTAAATACATTTATTTACGCTGTTCACTCTACATGCTCTGATGCTCGTCTGTCTGATTGATGCGTGATGTGCCGCTTTTATAGCTGAGGCGGCGATTTGATCGGCTTCCCCCTCTCTGCGATGATCATCCTTGATGCTGCTTGGTGGGGATAAGTAGTTTGATTCGCACGCATACGCGTAATTCGCGTGTAGCGCGGTTGTATGTGTGCGCGCGTATCTATTCGCACTTCATGCGTTCTATTTATCGTTTTAATTGATAATGATTTGTTTAATGATTATTGCAATTATGTTATTGCAAAATACTACATTACAGTTTTTGTTCTTTATGCTAATTGAAATTATAAAAACAATAACCGCGCTAAAACGGTATACGCAACGCTTGTAAATATAATTATTTTAATATTTAAGTTTATCTTAACTATTTATTTTAAATGTATTTTATTAATGTATTAGAAATTGTATTAGAAATTGTTATTGATTTAGTGACAGGTGTCACACCTTTTGAAAATTAAATTTTTGATCTTTCGGATTTTGGAAGTAACATGATCGTTTACATTCGCGAGTCGAATGACCTTGTTGTTTATAATAAGCGCAATTACGCGTAGGATCGTAAGAGATGCCATTGTATTCTTATGGGTCGCGTTTACTGTCAACAGTTCTAGAATTTCCGCGATTATTATTATCCTGTAAGTTTCTACCGTCTCGGGGTTTTGTATAATTATCGTTATCATTGTTGATAAGTTTTGATTGAGAATTTTTTATTTGATCGCGCTCGATGCGTTTATCGGCTTGAATAGATAAGTCGAAAATCTGCGACAAGGTTTTTCCGTCGGTGTTGCTTAGATGCGTGCGAAAATATGGTGGAAGACCATCTAAAAACCCTTCAGCTACTTCATTTTCGACTTCCCGGATCTCTTCTTCAGATAGTTCAAAATTGCCGTCGAGTGTTTTCCTATTTAGAATCGCGTCGCAGATGTTAGACGTTTCGGCTATGTAATCCAATATAGGGTCGTTCGGTTTTTTACAAAGCGCGTTAAGTTTCCCACGTAATTTATTTAAGGTTTCGGTTGGCGAGAAAACTTGTTTAAGTCGGTTTATTAACGCTTCTAATGAATTAAATTCACGATTTTCGATTGCTACATAGCTACGTTCTGAAAATTTGTTTTTTATAAGTTTTAAAAAATCATTTTGCAATAGTGGGGGTAAAGCACCGTGAGCGCCCTTTAATGATCTTATAAATTGTGTTACATTCGATCCGTCAAAATTTGGGATACTATCCAGGGCTTCTTTAACGTAGATATTATTAGGAGTATGATTAACAAAATCATCGGACCGGAGAGTATGTGGCCCGATGGTGGCGGACGGTTAGTTGTACGTCAATTGAAGTTGTTTTAATTTATCCTTGATTTCCTGAAGTTGCGTAAGCGTGTCGTTATGAAAGGGCCTGAAAGGTTCCTTTTAATGATTAAGATTTTAATTATACAAGTTAATAATTATATAATTAGTTTAATTTTTGAGACCGTAAAACCGATATAAAAATTCTTATAAGTTTATTTATTTATTTAGTTAAAATTTTTTGTTTATTTATTTCGCTGGTTGATATTTATTATTTTTTCTCGCCGGTAGCAGAACGCGGGGAAATTGAGAAATTGATTATAAAATCCGGAATTATGTATAAGTGTATTAGCGATAAGTTGCTTTATGTAGTGCCAAAATGTATGCATAGGAGTCTTGTAGTAAGGTTCCACGACGGTAACGGACATCCGGGAGTTGAGCGCACTGTAGAGTTAGTCACGAGGCGATATTATTTTGCTCATTTGCGTTGATATGTGAAGCAGCACGTGCACGCGTGTTTTCGGTGTATTGCGAATAAATATAAGCCGGGAAGACAAGCAGGGACAACTGCATCTCATACCGCCGGGGAGTCGTCCGTTTCATACGGTGCATGTAGATCATCTCGGTCCGTTTGTGCGATCAAGTCGGGGAAATCGGTTTTTATTCATCTTGACTGATAATCTTACTAAATTTGTTGTATTGGGAGCCGTGCACGATACAAAAGCTTCTAAGGTCGTGAAAGCGGTTTAGAATTTTGTGTGTGATTACGGTGCGCACGCGCGGATCATTTCGGATCGCAGAAATTGCTTTATTTTTAAATCTTTCGAAGACTTCTGCTCCCGACATGGCATAAAGCATGTGCTTACGTAGCCGCGCCATGCGCAAGCTAATGGTCAGGTGGAACGAGTAAATGGCGTAGTATTACCTACGTTGCAGGCCAGTTTGGATCGAAGTGATTGTAGAGATTAGGACGCTCGTTTAAGGTTTGTTCAGAGAGATATTAATGATTTAAAGAACGCGACTACAGGTAAAAATCTATTTCAAGCGCTCTACGGATATATATCGAGTCACGATGAAAGGTGGGTGCGGTTACTTGCGGGTGACGAGGAAGCGTATGATGAAAATTACCGCCTACTTCACGAGGATCTTACAGTTAAAATTTTAGCCAAACAGGAGCGTATGAAGGCGCGGTATCATTTAAATAGAATGAAAAATATTCGTTTCGATGTAGGCAATTTAGTTCTTTTTTTAAGGTTGATCCAATTGCTTCCGGCGATTCTACGAAATTATAAGTAAAGTATAGTATCTTTATGATGATGCTCAAGATGAGGAGTTGGAAGAGCTTTCCGAAAGCGAAATCAGGGTTAATAGCGAGGACAGTGAAAAAAAATCAATGTTAGGGCGACGAAAATCAACGCGAACGCGACAGCAACCCGAGAGGCTGAAATATGATGTTTAAATCGGGGACGATTTAATTTAAGGATGGCCGTGTTAGAAGTAAATTCAAATCCGTCATTTTATACAACGATCGTTGGCGTTTGTTGACAGCGCGTATAGCTGAGGCAGTAACACCGTGGAATTCGGCATTCCTCGTAAGGCAGTTAAGCCGATAGGGGCGAGTCTTGCAGAGCGTAGCAAGTGAGGTTTGTTATGAGCGTTGCGCGTCGTTAAGCGAAAGCTGTCATACGAAAGCGTAGTAGCCGAAGTATGTACCATTGAAATAAATATCTTAAATATTGCCGTTGGAGACTTATTTAACGCAATAGCTGCAATCATCCTTTTCTGAAGCGAATTCCTACTCCCATAGCAATGACCGCTAGTATCGTTTTTCATAGTAGGTACGGTAAGATTATCGCATCCTCTTATTAACTCCGTAGTCTTTAAAATGAATTTTTACTGGCGTAATGCGCAGGACAACCGATCGAACATGTGGACAATATAGCGCCGATGTGTGGGCATATTGGCCACTACGCTGGGGGAAAGACCAAATCCGGTAGTTCTTCATGTAAGAATTGCAAGTAATGGTCACCATTCAGTCTGTCCGGCAAAAATAGTGGGCCAATCTGAGAATCGAAGGAAAATCTCCTATTATATTAAAGTGATAGTGGTCGTCGTTCGTCGTCGTATGGAAAGCACCATAAAACATAAAAACACTATAAAATAATACACCATAGAAAATCAATACACCATTATTATATTTACACACAGAAGGGGGCGTGGATTGTTTTAATAGTTTTACATTTGAATATTAGACGTAATCCGTTTGTGATATTAATAATTAACTATATATATATATATACTATATATATAC
>UELU01102330.1:0-14371 GCA_900490025.1 Megastigmus dorsalis | reverse complement strand
CAGAGAGAGAATTTCGTCCCGAAAGCTTGTGTCTCGAAGGCGGCACTGATATTATGGTGTTTCAATTTCGTGCTGCTCTGTTTTCGACGGCTGTAAGGGATGATAGCTTTGGTTCAATCTGTCGAGGGATCTGCAAATTTTTTCAAACGACGACTGTAGATGGTATAGACGATTGAATACGGAATTCAGGCCTTTGGATCTGCAAACTTTTTTTTGACACTTAGGGGCGGCATTTCATTTTAATTTAGAATTAATCTGACGTTCGATGGAATCGTATATAAGGTGCACAATTATAGTCACTGATAAGTTGTTTAAATCAAAATTATATAGGTACAGTTGTCGAAAGTAAGTATAATGGAATTTTTTAAATAAATATAATGAGTTAGCAGCTTTAAACATATACATATAACTCTTCCTTCGGACAAAGTTCAGAAAATAAATGCGAAGCGATTGTATAAATATATACGCGCGACGCGGTCCGCTATTAAAATATATATACAGGCGCTCGAAAGTTTAAGCTGCACATTGCACATATATAGCTTACTTATACTCTAACTACTTATTACACCAATCTCCCGTATAAATAGCTCGCGGCTCTGCAAAATTCACGGGCATATATATATATATATATATATATATATATACGCGCAGCTGCAGCAGCAGCAGCGGTGGCAGCAAATTGTACGTAATTACACGCAAACTCCATGAAATTGGCCGTCATAACATGGAATTTTTCAAATTTCACTCGAGCCTCCGTGAAAACCAGAGCATAAGCTTGGCTGAATTGCAACCGTATAGGGCGTAGAAAAAAGTTGTTTTTTCTTTTTAATGACGGCGCTTTCGTGCGTTAATTAAGCATAAGCGCGAACACACTAAATTGCGATAAAATGAAAAGTTAGGCAATTAGTTGGCAAACCAGCAGCATTATTTAAAAACGGCTCCATAATGAGGCTCTAGCAAGACCCACATGATGTCCATTTCGTTATTTTGAGCCTTAATAATCAAGCAGCAAATTCCTTATCAGCGACATCTAAAAATCTCAGCATTTCTTTTTCAGAAAAATCGACGTCACGCAACGAAAGCTCTAATAGAAAGCAAGCTTATGTACCTTTTTTTTTGGAAATTGCCTTTTGACGTGTTTTTCGAAAAGAATGGAGAGCAACGAGCGCAACCCCTGGTCGCGCGTGGATCGCTGAGAGAAAAATACGCGCGTATAGTCGGACACAGTAAAAGGCCGCAGAGGCGTGTGAAAGGGGCAAAATAGTACGTATCACCTGGGCGAGGGCAAGAGCTCTCGTACCTTCGCCACAAATCGATAATGGGATTCGCTTCCCTGTATGCACACGTGTGTGTGCGTGTGTGTGTGTGTGTGTGAGCGTGTGTGTAATGGGTGTCGATTGTCGAGGGATAGGGAGGGCAAAAAGCGCGGAATCGAAGTCCGTGATAAAAAGTCGACTCCGCGGAATTTCACCTCGAATTTTTTTTCTCTCCCTCTCGCTCTGTCTGTCTGTCTCTCGCCGCGATCGGGTATCCTGTACATGTGTATAATGTTAGAAAAAAAAAGAGAGAGAGAGAGAGAGAGAGAATTTATCATTCGCGTTGTTTTGTCGAGGTGGTAGATCTTTTTTTTTCGGATCGTGGGTAAAAACGTGAATTTAGAAAATGCATGGTTATAAAAGTTTTTCTGATTATGCATGACTAGTGCAGAGTAAAATCGTTATTCTTCTATATAATTCATGATCGAAATGCTTGAAAATTCTAGGGGAAATTTTTGCGAGTGCTTGGAAAGTTTTGTCCCAGTTCGCGTTCCCCCCGGTTTTCTAACATTAGTGTATTGCTAATGCACTAAGCTGGCCCTACCTATATTTGCATATTTAAACCCCATTACTAGCGTTATATTCACGCAGGTACTTAAAGGGCTGAAACTTTATTTAATTTTTTACTAACATGTTGAATTTTTTGTTAAAAGCAGCTTCGTAACTTCGGTTAAAATAAAGATATATAAATTGTGAAATTTTTTCATATTTCTCAGCATACGTATATAAGTGAGCAAATTTTACATTTACTAATGCACGCAAATAATTACTGAGGTATATTAGTTTTCTTGGAACTATAAAATTATTACGGCGGAACTTAGACAGGCAGATAAGAGTAGGTGTATATACTGTCGTAAAAATGTGATTCCGTTTACTTAGTACACGAATATATATAAGAGCATAAATTAAATAAACTCTTTCAAATTCCCACGCGTTCTGGAACATAATGGGATTCATATATAGTTTCATCTTTAAAGACGAGTCGATGAGTAACTGCTCATAAATAGGGGAAACGTGTTAACGTGAAGTGCAGGGCAAATTATTCAATACATTGGTTTTCAACTAAATTGACTTTTAATGCGCTGAGTTATATATATCGTACTACTTTTTCTATGCATGAGAAAAATCTACATAAAAGTACAAAATTTTTTTATGCTATGCACTTTGAAAGCTGAACAAAAATCGACCGTAATAGAAACTCTTTAAAAGTTTATTTTCAACTACGAAATGGAGTTTTTTCACCGAAATATCCATGCTATAGCATTTATTTTTAACTTTGTAAGTAACAAAGATTATAATTGGTTCAAACAATATTTCAATTTCTAACAAGTGGTTGGAAGTAATTGCGCAAAACGTGCATCAAAGTAAGATATCGAAAATGAAGTCGTTTGATCGTGACGTAAATTTAATTATCGCGAAACTGGTTTATACCGAAGTTTTAAGAGCGCAGGTTAAAGACAAAAGGCGAAGCTTGGATCGTGTTGCTCTTTCATGACTCCTGAGGGCCTCATGCGAGTTTCGCTTACGCACCTGCACCTACGCGTATATACAACACAGACTTGGGAGTGTACAAACGATTGCTTTGTTACACCGTAGGCTGTTCGCGCGAGCATAAGGAAAATACGAAAAAAAGCGAGGGAGAAAATCAATGACAACGATTGATTTATCGCTATGCGCGAGTGTCGGCGGGTAATAAGACTGAGGATTTTTCTCTTTCCCAATTGCCTCTATACTATACGGTCGTAGTACGCCATTTTCATGTTTTTGCGCCGCGAGAAGTAGACGAAGAGAAATTACGGCGTGTCACGGGGGAATCGAGTTCCGCTCTCCCCTCCCACCCCCCGGGAACGACGACGCTTTTATAAATTGCCCTGGAAAAAGTTTTAATGTTGACAAAAATTGCATGTCATTAAGGCCGCTTAATGCCCGGCGCAACGGAAAAGAAGAGCGCGGGGAGCTTTTTGCTGCGGAATCGATGAATCGCAGCTTTTATGAATCACGCGCACTCGAGTAATCGTGAGAAATGCATTTTCATGTATAAATGGAAAATCGAGTGTGTGTTGCCGCGGCCCTAAAGTCGCGTAATTTAATACGACGCGTACAGGAGTTTAACTGCTGTATCATTCGGAATTCGTTTACGTGCGTAGTTATATATTGAAGAGTCTTTAGTGAATTATGAATTTGGCAAAACTGAAGCTTCACCGACGAATTCGCCGAGTTAAGTGTCTTTTATTTAAATGTACGCGGTGAAGCTATGCGTACATGGTGTATTTGAATTTAATGATAT
Source organism: Megastigmus dorsalis (assembly GCA_900490025.1). Lineage (NCBI taxonomy): Eukaryota > Metazoa > Arthropoda > Insecta > Hymenoptera > Megastigmidae > Megastigmus > Megastigmus dorsalis. The sequence continues at coordinate 10,768 of UELU01102330.1, read as the reverse complement.
TTTCGTAATGCTGCTACATTTACCGCAATAATATTACTTTTCGGATACGCTCGTTTGGAACAAGTGTGTAATGTCACGAATTGAATTATTTTTAATTGACTAAATTTACTGAAGTTGATTTAGTCAACCTTTTACAGTTACAGTACAATTACACAAAATTAATCCATTTATTATTCAAACTACAGTGGAAGCTGTATATTAGATTGAAACAATATTTTCATTCACGTATGTGGCGGCTTTATTTTATATATAACGATTGTACAGAACGTTTAATAAGTCAGTGCAATTACTGGATTTGTCGAGTGTTTCTGATAACATGTATTTATAGTAAACAGAAAATGTATTGTTGAGTATTTGTAATACTATTTAATTCCAATTATACAAATACCTTTAAAAACATATTTTTTTTGTTTTACATTTCACCCTCTAATATTTACTGCATATAAATAATGTTTATACTTACTTTTATTCAGACTAAAATATTCAAATATTTTGAAATTTTGCATTTTGTTAAGTTTCTTTACATTTTCTTTTTCGTTCAAACTACTGTATTTTATATAATCCTCAACTACAACTTTGTTAGAATAAATCTTTGTGAATCTTTGTAAAATAAATTCAATATTCGCGGAATACGTGCGAAAAGCTAACGGAATAAGGATTTTTCCTTTTATATAAATATTGCCTTGCTAAAACGAATTATTCTTTAATAAGTTATACATAAAAATTATTCATTCGTCGGAATAATAACATATATTGGCGAGAAGGTGCAGGAGGTCAGCGAGTCGCAACATACTGGAACACAATCCTCTCTCATTCCTAATAATTTAATCAGAATAACGGAAGCGGAATATCTACGGTAGCGGTCCGAAATTACAGAGGGAGAATTCGATTCGCGGCGACGTCTATACATAGGAGGCGGCAGTTCAGAGATGTATCGGAGACGTATATATACACATATATAGAGAAGCTTTGGACGGTCGCGGCGAGTCGAAGACGCGCAAGTTCGCGGTACGCTATATATGTATATATAGAGCATAGGCCGAGTATTAATGGATACTTTAGTGATCCGACGTTGATATGGGGCCGCGCGGCGAGATATAAAGGCGCGGCCATACTGTGCGCGGCGGCCACTCCCTTCGGCGCTCAGAACGAGAAAGAAAGAAACTTGACCGACAGTGACTTGGACGCTTTTATTGGCTTTATCGGTTTGATATGTTTCGGTTAAGGGGTTATGCCGATATTTATGATGACGCGAGTGGCGCGGTGTTGCGCAATCATTTGACATTTTGCGTATTCCGTGTATTCATTTTTATCGTGTGCGGATAATGTACTTACGCGATGTTCCGAATTGATTGGTTTAATAATGAGAGTTTTGGATATAGTCGATGTATCGTTTTAATACGTATCTGTAACCATTTTGATTATAATAATCCCCGCAGTTGTGCAAATGCTACGCGTATTAGTATCGTTGCGCATTACAAGGTTTACGTTAATCTGAAATCTGTATAAAGTAATAAGCTCTCTAGAAATTTGATTGACCCAATCAATTACTTCGTGCATATTAATTAACTACATTTTATATCGCTTACTCATTTTTTGTATCTATCTCTTTCCTAAATCAATATTGCGTTATTCGAGCAGGTAGAACATTTTTAATACGATACATCTCAACGAATCACATGAAGAGTAGCAATTTTTTATCCGCGGCTGCAACTTGTGTACTCAGCGTTCGACACGGTCTTTTTCGTCTCGCTACGTCGCATCGCGACTCTCGTCGATGTACGAAACTCAAAGGGATATATTTACGCGACTATACAACTGTGATTTATTTCAGCCCGCCACACATCTATCCCGTCACGAGATGTCGCTCCAATTAAACTTCTGAGAGCCGAAAATATATATTCGCTTTCCGGGGGGATACAATTCATCCGAATAAGCAGCAATAACCAAGACACGCGCGCCATACGATATATTCATATACAGCCAGTAAATATTTCAGACAGGAGCTCGCGAGAGTTTTTATATATATATACGAAAAGAAAATCGATTGCGCCGTTGCTCGTTTCGTCCTTTCTCTCTTCGATGTTTTTTTACGCGCGTTAATCCGCGGTGGAACTCTTTGAAGCGTCGTGAATATAACGGAAGGAATGCGGGGATCCGAGGGAAGAAAATGTATATATATACAGGGCAACTGTGCAAACTTGCGTGCAGGATGAATAAAAAGAATGTGCGAGAGAAAGAACGCACATGGATCGCTGCATTGCGCTCGAATAGCGCTCTTGGGTTGTATAGTCGGAAAAGTGTATAACCGAGGCGAATGGATATAACAATTAATTTTTCTTTCGTTTTTTTTTATTTCGTTCGGATATGGGTTACGCTATTTTTCAAAGGATTTCCTTTTACAATTATTATAAAGCGCGCGGAATAATTCTTTTTCCATCTTATTGGAAGACTAACAATTTTTATCTCTAAATCTCCGTTCCTCACTGTACACGCAACGTTCAGTCATAAAAACAGCTGCACTCCTCTCTAAGGCTATTAACGCAATTCTGAAATCGCGCGAATGTACATAAAATCAGGCAAATATCTCAATAACGGTAACCATCGAGTTCCATTAGGGGTACTTCAAGAAACGCTAACAATAAAAGAAAGGCAGAGCCCGTGACTGGGCACACGAAAAGCTCATAAATCCATAAAATCCTATAGGATTGAAAAAAAGAGAAGATGGAAATGAGTGGAAAAGTTAAAAAATTCCTAATAACAGGGAAAAAACTCGCGTAGTTTCATCATAATATTTCGTGGGTCTGTGTAATGTGTTAGACTCTCCTAAGTTTTTCCCCATCTCTTTACCAGCACACACTCACACACACACACGCGCGCGCGAGCGATATTTCTTTTTGCCAGCCCCGAGCGTATCTCCGCGTATATATTCGCGCGAATAACGGGGCTCTATTTTGAATATCGAGAAAGCGAGAGAGAAAGAGAGAGAGAGAGAGAGAGGAGGGGAGAGAGACGTATACATACAGAGGTTTTTTTCGATGCGAGCGCACGATTATATTGGCATACACGCGGGCAAACTCGCAGACAAGAATGAAGGATCGCGCGCGATGCACAACTGTATGTGTATACGTGTGTGTCGGTCTTTATTTCTCCGAGGGGCTTCTTGGAAGTCAGATAACGGCGAGATAGGGTTTTCCTTTTCCATCGATTTTTCAGCCGAGCAACAGCAGCGGCGGTAGCAGTTCGCTTTCGTGCTCGGCGTCGCGCCGCCGCGAGTCCGCGTGATTTCTTTTCAATTCCCCGCGCGTGGGTCGTCGTTAAGCGCAGGAAATACACAACCACTTTTTTCCTCTCGCATCTTCTTAAATGCGCGCGTAGATTGATATTTTTCTGATATGGCTGGCTTCGCTTTGATTTGCTTTGCTCTCTTGCTGCTTTGTCGAGTAGTGTGTGTGTGAGAGAGAGAGAGAGAGAGAAAAATGCCTCGCAATATAATGGAAATCGAATGTAATATCGAATTCTTTCTTTTTTGTGATCTGCGTAGACGGGATTCACATTAGATAGTGATTTTTGCGACTTGCGACGCTTTTCCTGCGCGGGAGCTTCTTTGATCGTTGTATCCGAGAAAGATCTGATAATGAACTTCTCGATATATGTTTGCGCTAGTATATACGTGCATGTCTGTATACGTTGAAAGGACAAAGTAAATCGAGACGCGTATTTTCAGTTATCGCCATAATTATAATTTTGTTTTTAAATTAATACATAGATTAGATAAGACTGTATAAGATATTACAAAATATAATTTAAAACATAAATTAAAGTATCTCACGCAAATGTAATTGTCGCACTATTCAGCCAAAGTGCGAACAATATCGAACGCAAGAAAATATCTCAGATCTCTATATCAATTATGTTATTGTCCTCGAAACTCTCATTAGCAAGACTACGAAAAAGTTTCTCATTCGAGTTATACGTGCACGATCTTGGCGCAATAACGATCCATTCCCCGCTGTACTCGTCGCGTGAACTCTCTCGCACGACTCCACGCACCGAATCGTTCCGGGTTTGATTTACAGCGAGCGAAAGCGTTTACGCGAATAGATTAGATTGGCGCATGGCGAAGTAATTGGCGTTAATCGAGGTTAAACTGTCCTCAATGAAAACCAAAGCGTCCATGCGCCACTACTGCTACTGATTGATGGCAGTATTTACTCTGTTCTCTCTCTCTCTCTCTCACACACACACACACACACACACATTCCTCTCGCTGTTTAACACGTAGCAGCTGTTGATCACGACTCCAAACTTCGGCACATTCGAGCTTCCTCTATACAGTTTTATAGTTCTCGGCAGGTTTATTAACCCCTTTGCTGCACGATAATAGCTCGGGGAGTTTGACGGTTGGGTACATTATTGATTTATGTTTGTTAATAATGCGCGGATTGGGTGGTTAGAGGTGCGGTGGAGGATGTGGGATATACTTGCTCTCGTGGAATTATGTATAGATCGGCGGCTAAACTCGCTAAACAGTACGTTTCGAGCTATGAATATTTAAAAGCATATCCTATAAATCACTCGATTTTCTTTCAGCTTCACTTTGCTTTTAGTATCTAAGATTCGTCAAAAGTCTTATTGTTACTATAGAGCACTTTTGCTTCAATCTTGAAACTCTAGGATTGGAGAAATATAAATTTACATCACATGTATTTTAAATAAATAATAATTGTTTTTCAAGCCAGAATAATTATTTTAAATCGCCCAGTTTATCAACAGCTGGTTACATTAACAATAAAATATATATCAAACACTAATACAAGCACTGTATATCGCCTCACGTTCAAAACAGAAGACGCGTAACAGGAAATATAAAGGTTCGAGCAGAGCCCCATTTTGCCCTCGCGACGAAAAGAGCTTTATTTTTTTCCCCGCCCGGATTTTCGGCCCAAATTTCAATAAAGCCGCTCGCCCACTACTGCCTCGAAAAATAAAACACACGCTTACACGACTGCAGGAGCCCGGAGCAGCGAGCGCGAACTGTACCGCGGCGGCGATTAAAGCGCGGCCGAATAAAAGTGTAGTGCGCGTAAAAGCAGCTTGTACTCTCCCGCGAGTAATTAAAAAGAAAGGAGGCAAAGAGAGAGAGAGAGAGAGAAACGTAGAACGGAAAAAAAACGCGTAGATAAAGAGAGACGACGCGACGCTCCGCGCCGAAAAGGACTTTAACGCGCAGCAGCGACATTTAATCCTTCGACGCTCTCTCTCTCTCTTTTTTCTTTCTGCCGACGCATAAAAACTGAACTCGAGTTTAAATAATTATGTCGCCGAGCATTTCTTTTTATATATTTATTTTACAATGTACCGCGCAGTTTGCGAACCACTGAAATTCAGTAAGCGTTAATTAAACGTGCTGGATAATAATAATTAATAAAAGAGTTATATATGCGGGGGTAGAGAAGAATGGAAAATGATTGACGGGGCCGAATTATTTCGATATCCCGCGAGTATAATGGATACCGTCGACGCGCGGCTGGTACACGGGAATCAATTTCATGCTTTTTCGGGATTAACGATCGGGCCGAATTTAACGATTAAATGAAGCAGTTCGTTATGAAGCGGCAATTAGTTATTTAAACAAAATAAGAAAAACAATGCAGCTGCGTGCGTTGATGTGCGCGAACGATTTCGTTTCGAAATTCATATTGTTACATCGCGAGTCATCTGACATGTAGAAAGAGATAGAGAATCGCGCGCGTATAATGCAGATGGATCATTAAGTTTTCCGTTTGATACGATATTCTATTTGTTTTAGTGGAAATATAAGCTTTCCAAGGTGTTACGCGCCGATCGATATATTCGTTATAAACGAGTGCTCAGTTGGTTCATGGACCATACAGTGTTTATACGCATGTACACAATTGCTAATGCAATGAGAAAGATTGGATTATAGAAACTTATCAATTTATGTATTTAAGTAGTTGAAAAATTTGGTATGGCACAGCTGTAAAAAAATTGCAAAAACTACACGCTTCAGTAACATGAATTCACGCAGTGAGAATATATACGTAAAGAAAAGGGGAAAGGTCAAGTTATCCGCGAGCTCACTCCTGCATGCATGCATTACAATGCGGAGGTCGGAAGAAAAAAATTTTTAAAGAATATAAAAGAGGCGCACAAACCGGTGCACCCTTATACCTTTTCTCAGCATACGCAAAGCCGAGTATAGGTAAAAAAAAATTTCCCCACTCCTTTCTCCTTCCTTCGACCAGCTGTTCTTATTCTTTATTACACGATTACGAGTAAAAAGGCTTTTTCCGAGTCAGCCTTGACCCGATATCCCATCGCGCTTCCCTTTCACACACACACACACACACACACACGCGCGAGCGCATACACTCACTTAGACGCAAAACTGACAAAAGTATAATATAGACGCTGACGCGCACGCACACATAGGCCCTGCTGCATATAAAAGCAAATGTATATAATACCTACACACACACACGGTGCGCAGCTCGCAGCATTTATTCAATTCTCAAAGCGTTTGCTCGGAACTTGGGAATTAGTAACCTTTCTTTCGGCCTCGTATGCCTCGAGTAGTACCCCATCACCTTTTCTTTCTATCCCGTATATTATTGTATTAAATTGTATCGAGGCACGTTTGGCGGTAGCTGTGTCTGGATACGCGGTTACAGAGCGCCGCGAGTTATTTTGCGCGCGGCGTATACGCTGTACGGCAGTCGAGCGCGTCGTAACGTGTAATGAAAGTATTGAATGAACACACCAGAAATACACGTTTATCCTTAGCGCTAAAAATAACGCGACGACGTGCAAAAATAAACCTTGTGTACACCTGCTTGCGTGTGTGTGCGGCTGTAGCGGAACGCGCGAGTGCAGTTCTGCACGGGTTGCATAGGCGCTTTTTTTTACGCCTCTGCAGCCGAAATTTTATAAATAAAGACAAGGAGAATTAATGATGCAGCTGCTGCTACTGTTTCACTGGACGATATTTATTCGTTGAGATGGAGTATAAAATGTGCAATTGTATTGATACTAATTTTGCAATGAAAAGTGTCGTCGGTCTTTTATACGACGGTGCATTCGTTGAACATTTTGTGTGAAATAATTGTCTTTTTCGGAATAAAAAAAAAGCAGCGAGACGTAATTACAGTTTAAATTTGATTTCGTAAATAATGACCCAATGACGCTGTTAAAACTAAAATTCGTGTATGTAAATTGTACAACTTTGTTATTCTTCGAATACGAACAATGTATTTCCACTCTTTCGAGCCATGTCACTTCCAGATTGTTGGATGCACCATCCAAATATCTGCCCCTCTTCTATACATATCTGCGGATAACGCGAACCGATTCTAATCGGCACAACTCGACCTAGAGAGAGAGGGAGAGAGCGAGAGAGAGAGAGAGAGAGAGAGTCAGCGTCTAATCTCAATGCGCGACTAGACCCTGAGGTACCCCATTGAAATTAACGCTCTCTCCCAGAACAGCTAATGGATACACGTGCGCAAATACGAAGAGACAGATCGAGCGAGCGAATGTCGTGCTAACACACACACACACACACACACACACATACCCGCTGTAGAGCTAAAGGTTAAGTGGAAGTTGCTTACGTGTGATATATATATATGAAGATGCTGGAAACTGCACCCACTCGAATACCGTATATATATGCGTATAGACAAACGCTAAATGTGCACGAGGCACACAGTTAACGAGGGGGTGCTGGATGGAGGCATCCGATGCTCATTTGCCTGGATACGAAGAAAAGGAGTAATTACTGTGCGCCATTACCTGTAAACAGGCTGGAGAAATGGAATGGTATATCGGATTTCGGTATACCCTTCGAGATGACGATAAGGAAGTAGCTGCCGGATATTTCGCCTAATCATTCCTCGTTATTTATGGTTGGTAATATTTCTTAACGCAAAAATGAGATCACACGAGGTGTGCAAACTGAATATTGTTCCATCGCGCTGAGTTTTCGAGCTTCTCCATGAACACGCATTAAAACATTGCTCGTAGGCACGATGTAGCTTTTCTACACGGAAGATTTAAAACTTTACCAAGAATCCATACGAATGCCAGTTCGCTTCGAGGTATACCGTTAAACTCCACGGTCTCATTTTCATGGCGTAATAAATACAAATGTGAACCTGTTATCATTCCTATATTCTCTCGTGGCGCGAGACGCATACTATACCTGCAAGAGCCACCGAGAAAATAGTCCGCGTTACATTACGGAACGTATTATAGCAAATGAAATACATGTATATATTATACAATTCGCTCGAAGTGTGTGTGTACATATAATACAGAGTTAAGTATATGGGTGATCAGCGCACATGCGGTTGCGGGCGTAAATGACGCTTTGCGCGGCCGCTCGTTTATGCATATGCTTCTGTGCAGCCTTAGTTCAGTGGAATTATGGCGCATGGCTTTAAATGCATAATGGACGAATCGAAGGTTTCGACTTTGTTCTTTTTTGTCGCTGTTGTGTTTACCTTTCTTAATGCTTTAGCGAGCCGCTGCTGGTTTATACAGCTCTGCCTTTATGGGTGGCCTGCGAACGTATTTTACAAAAACGATATGACTTTTAGTGCCGCGGGAAATTATTGCGTTCGAAAACGAAGTATGGCTAATAATGCGTCCTGAGAATATATGTGTTATTTGACCTAATTATAGGGTATTTTTACATAATAGACCTCGTAATATTCCTTTCTTTCATTTTTGTTCAGTAAGAGACATTCGGATATGGTGTCGTATAATAAATCAGTTGCGATAACACAAATATTCTAATTTACTATTTAATCCAACAAACAATTCGCACAAATTAGATAACAACAATGTAGCGGTTAGTTGATTTCTCCGAACGTATTGTATTCAAGTCTTGAATCTTAATTAATGGAATATATACCGATTAAACGCGGTCTAACGGTAGCTGATGCGAAACAATTGAAGCGCGCGGCGCGCGCCAAACGTCAAAGGCAGAGAAACAACAGTTGCAGACTCGTGAGAAGCCGAGAGACGGCGGCATTGTGGGCTCTGATAAATTTATACGCGTGAAATGAATGGAAAATAGAGAAGGGGGAGAACTCCTGGACTTGTCTTACAAGCGACTTGGGCAAGTTTCGATTGTTGTTCGTTTGGCACTAAGGACCAGCTGCTTTACCCACATTTTGAGCATAATTGTGTAGCGGCTTTACTCACCAGACTGTAAATGTATCTATACAATTGTTATCGCGAAAGTGTCTATATAGAGCTTTGAATAGGCACCTCGTGGAAGATGAAAGATATTCTATTTTCTGCCACCGGCAGAAGTGTTTCGATCTATTACCATCAGTCTTGGAGAAATATAGAGTTTCTTTCTCCAATTGCCTCGGTTATTAAGCTATATTTTAAGTGTGTATTTATGGTGGGGATTCTCGGGCTGTTTTTCTTTCTTGTTTTTCTTTTCTGCGAAAGGCTAATTTACTTTTCTGCGTGCTTCTGAAATGAACTTCCCAGTTTATGATTTAAAAGGGGTCATACGGTCTTTAAATACTTTGCTCAATGCTGATTATTTTCACAGCTTCCGAGACTTTTAATTAATTAAAGTTTTTTAATTAAAGTTTTATTCCACCATAAGAATTAATTCTTACGATAGAATAAAACTTTCAAGTCGGAAGAAGTTATAGTCTATGTATTTCATTTTGGTGTTGATGATGTACCAATGATAATCTTTAAAAGTAAACTGAATACCTAAGGAAGCAGGCTAATCGAAGCTATATACCATTGCTTCAAAATAACAAAAAAATGTAGATTTCTTTTTGTGAAAACAACGTGTCTTGCCGAACTGATAGTACTTATGTAGCTACATTTGGTTTAATGTGTCCATGTGTCAAATTAACATTATGCTAAATTTAAGGGACACTGTCGCAATCCAAACAATGAAATCAATAGTACTTTTACTGCCCAATGAGTAAAATCATTTAAAAGTAGAAAGTTAAGAGTTCATTGGGTTTCATTGTCAAGTAATTGCAGCTTTTAAGACGCGCATTTAGTGCGGCGTTCACAAAGTGGACAAATCAGATATTTATCTTGCACGGGTAATTAGCAGCTAATTTATCGCTTGTTTGCGAATAAATTGACAGCCACCGGCATTACTCCGCGCAATTACACGCAGTCAAAGTGAATTCCTTCGAGCCGTAAAATAACAACCCTACCCCCCATTAAATAGTGGGAAGACACCACATTATTGTATAATTTCACAATAATCCCGTTAGCCGCCCTGCTAGAAAATTGACGAGTCGAGCTGGTTGGTACACCAGCTTCTAGGCGGTTCGGTTCAGCTAATTTTTAGGCGGAATCTAATCGCAAGCTCCCTAGAAACCCGTTAAGGATATGTATGTGCAGACGACATCAGCTGTTTATTTTTAATGTACGTTAAATTTGTGGGTTAGATTTAAATATTTAGAGATAACTCATCACACACTTGTGAATTGATTTATGTATAAAACATTAAAATAGAAAAAATAAATAGAAAAAGGAAGTATTTAAATGAAAAAAAAAGACAAAATTAGATGATCTAGTAAATGAAGTTAATTTTTCTAAAAAACACAATGCCTCAATAATTTCTGATTTCACTGACCATAAGTAAACACCAAAAATTTCTCACAAACGACAGCTGCCTTGCCACACAGTTGCTCTACACTCGTACACTGCTCATTCGAGAGCGTATACAGAACGAGCACCTATGATACATGGG
>UELU01102326.1:0-19858 GCA_900490025.1 Megastigmus dorsalis | reverse complement strand
AGAGAGAGAGAGAGCGGGGCTACAGGACGAGAATATCTTGCTCCACTTTGAACAACCAACCCTCTCCATCTCTTTATCTTCGCTCCTCTCTCACTCACACTCTCTCTCTCTCTCTCTCTCTCTCTCTCTCTCTCTCTCTCTCTTGTTCCCTCTCTTTTCATCAGGTCGGGCTGCTTTTCATCTCCCACGAGTCGCTGGCCGCGAGCTTATACATTCCCCCGTAGCTGCTGCTGCTGCTGCTGCTGCTGCTGCACCCGCTGCTTTAATCACTTGGCCCATTATTGAACTTTTAATAATTACTTAAGCCAAGTCTCTCATTCTCACTTTAGGAGAAAGAGAGAGAGAGAGAGAGAGAGAGAGTGAGAAAAAAAGTTTGAGACGCGATTGAAAAGTTGAACAAGTCGTTTCTTTATCCCCGGCGTCTCTTTTTTTCCCAGGCTATGCGGCGCGAATGGACGGAGAATGGACCGGTTTTGTCGCCAAGCAGTTCTATTGACTAAAAAAAGAGACGCGCTGCATCGCGCCGTGAGCCAATCGAACTCGTTGTGTCGCGAGAGAGCTGCAAGGCTGTTTTGCGCTAATTTTAACGTAAAGGTGAAAATGGAAAACCGCCGAGTGAATTAGCGCCTTGACTCGAGAGGATTATATATTTGTTGCTTTTCGATCCCTTCCTCGACTAATCGATCATTTATTCCTTTCTTGTAAATTCTCTCGGATTTGGCTTTTGACGTTTTCTGTTGAGATGAGAAAACACTACTCGTTTTTGGAAAGCTATTGAATGGGGATTGTATTTCTTTTTTTTTTTTTTGTCATTTGGAAAAGTGCAGAAATAAGGATAGTAAGAAATGTATTCAAAGGAAGAAAGATAAATTAAAAAAATATTGAAAAATGTATGTATAGAGAATAATTTGGTTATATTGGTTTTATTTGTAATTAATTTGATTGAAAGATTTAAAAAAAATATATGTACAATTCCGAAATGCGGGAACTTGATTACGAAGAGTTTTATTTTACTATTAAAATATTAAAACAGTACTCAAATGTTTTATTAATTTTACGTTCCGTTTCAGGGTTGGCGGTTAAAATCTAAAATTAACAGTTACATACAGAGCTTTATTTACGAACAGCCAAACAGTGGCCAAGGTTATAAGTCGTATACCTGAATTTTTCAATCCAAAAATAGGTGCGAAATCCGGAATTTTCACTCGTCCCGGTGCATCGTACAGATTTGCGTTGCAACTTTGACATAACGGAAAAAAGTTACATTCACCAATTTCAATTCTAGAATATAACTCGGCGAGAAACGACAAAGCTTTATAATCTCACGTAATCAAGATGAGAAGTGGAAAACTGGACCAGCAGCGTAGCATCAGCTGGTGCGCGTATACACGCGTCTGGCCATGCACGGACGTTTTCCACTTCTGGCCGCGTTAAAGCGACTGCCGGGAGGCCGGGAGTATGATCAATCAGTCGGCCTGCTTTTCCCTCTTTGAGTTCCCGGGATTGTCAGTTTTCCTAGAGAGAAAGAGAGAAAGGGAAAGAGAGAGAGAGCAGCATAGAGAGAGAATATAGACGTTTCATTCGGCTGAAAGGCTCGAAATGGGCGCCGTTCCCAAAGCGGTGGCGGAGAACTCGGGACGATTTATCGTCAAAGAGCGAATTCACGTCAATTTTCTCTCTGTTTTAGGTCAGAGACACGGGCCGGGCATTAGTATATACGCCGTAGCTACTCGTATATACAGCCTGTATGTATGTACCGAAGCAGGCCGGTTTATATACGCCATGGAAGTTCGACAGCTCGAAACGCGGATCATCTGCGCGAAGATTCGGATGAAAGTGGAGCGCGAAGGCAAGTTAAGGGAAAACTGGAACTGGAAGATCTTGCGCTCTCGCTCTGCCTGTCTGTGTGTGTGTGTGTGTGTGTGAGAGAGCATGAATGACGCAGTTGCTACAGGATGAGAAAATCGGAGTGATTGAAAGGGAGAGAATAGCCGAGGGGATGGATAGATCAGTTTTTATAGCGCGGACGTGTAGAGTCTGCTTTGTTCGAGTTTTTAGGCCTTTTCGGGGGTGGCGACGAAGAGGTAGCGGACGCTAGAAAATTGCTTCTATTTCTGCTCGATAACGAGTTGGATGGTTTTAAATGAGCTCCTCCAACCCTTGTAATCGCTATTCATGCTAATGTGGACTAGAAATAGAATTCGCTTATGCCAAGTATGGCTGGGCTAGTTACTTAAAAACAAAGGAGCTACGGACTATACTCGTATCATTTCTTTATATGTAATTAGCGATAAACCAGATTTTTTTTAGTTTTAGAGATCCCACTTTTTAAATTACGAATACTGAAAGTGTAAAAATGTTCCGTTAAGTGCTGAATAATATCTGAATTTCTTTCATTAGAAAATTAAAATTAAAATTTTCAATGCGCATCGCGGAGATTGTTCGTGAATTTGTTATACGATTCTCGTTCAACGATTAATTTTTACCCGCAGTGGCAAATATTCGTGTCGAGTTGTAAGAAAATGGTAATTATGGAGACTAGACTTAGGGTACGTACGATTAAAAAAAAAAATTATAAGAAGAGTTTTACTTATTCACATAATACAATGTAATTGGGTCAGCATTTAGTCGTTTATAATGAACTTGTATTTAGGTTTAGCGGACAATCCTAAAGTACAATACAACGAATTTTAACTTCGGTCATTAACTCAAATTGACCATTCTCAGAGCTCTACAGTTTCTCAATGATCTGATTTAACTATACTATAAAAATGCAATGATCAAGTTCTCACTCACGGGATTGATGATTTTCTATTGTCAGGCTATTCATCGTTTTATTTTGCATTACATTGTATATAGATATGTTTTATTCCTTAAGTGTAATTAATACCAGTAATACAATGTTTTCTTTATACTTATATGATATAAGGAATGAAATCAATCAATTTATCTGAAATGCATTGGTTTATTTTCATGGCAATGATCGTTTCACCCAGAAATTGCATTCGTTATACAGAGTATCAAAAGTTATTCATGTAAGAAAATTTAAATAAAAGATATTTATACTTTTCTGGAGAACGTCATTTTTTCTGTAAATATTGGAATAGTGCAGCAACTTTATGCATGCATATTTTATGTCATGAATCGCTGTGTTTGATCTGACGGCCAAAATTATTTATATAAAGATGTAAGGGCTATGTTGATCTTCATGGAATACAGAAATTTTTGCAACTTTTTTTTATTAATTATCAAGTGCAACGTTTCGAAGGTCTAACATGATATATTACCTTTTCTTATCAGGCTAAATATATAAAAATTCTCAATTAAAATTTAAATAATTGAATGTTTGAGGCATTCAGTCAAAGTAAAACAAACCTTTAAAGATGATGCTAAAACAGCTAATAAAATATTAAATACAAAAAACCTTATAATCTCCGAAAACTCTCAATATTTCTCAAATTTGAATAGTGTACAGTATTTAAAGATCAGTTTACCTCTAGCTACAAGCGACGATAAGATTTTTAACACAATGAACAAAAGTATTGAAGGCACAGTGAAGAAAAGTGAGTGAAAACTTCGAGTAGTAATTTACTGTGATAAAATTATGTTTTTTTTTTCTGATTAGTATTGATTTATAAAAAAAATAGCATTACGGTTTATTTTATTCAGTGGTCTCAGTTTTGACCAGTTAAAACTGCGGTTTTCTGCATGTTTTATAGCATCATTTTTCAAGTTTTGTTTTACTTTGTCTGAATGTCTCAAACATGTCTCAAAGCCTGATGTGGAAGGTGTATGTGATGTTAGACTTTCGAAACGTTGCACTTGATATTTAATAAAGAAAAGTTGCAAAAATTTCTGTGTTCCTTGATGATCAACTTAGCTTTTACATGTTGGTTTTACAATTGGTGGAACAATAAATTCATTTATAAATTGAAATTATTTATAATATAAAACTGTAACAGATAATACTTATACAACATTGTGCTGCTCTAAATATCATACCCATTTAGTATCTATATTTTTATAATCATCGATAAATTATTCATAAATAAAATTGCCCGAAAATAGAATAGGATTGAATTCATCAAGCGCTGCATCCCATCAATTCCAGAAGCTGGCATTTGACGGGGAACATAGAAAAGCGGGCGGGAACTTAGAAACCATTCCGTAAATCCATCTCGAAAATAATCTTATTCGCGCGGATAACTCTTTTAAAAAACTAATCTGCATTTGCGCAAAAGTAGAACTTGGCGGAACGTCGCCAACTGCCGTAAATTTCTATTTAAAATAAACGAGATAGAGGCAGAGAAAGAACAGGCAGCAGAGATTCAATGCCCTACAGCTCGCGAGCGACTTCTACTTTTAAAAGTGCGAAATTAACGAGATCGCGCCCTTTAATCTCTGCATCCTTATCAACGATTTATTCGAGTCGCTTATTATATGCATAACAACAACGGCGCCTAATCTCTTCCGCGAAATCCACTACACGCATCTAAACAAACAGTCTCCATAATTATATAAGCGAATAACCGTTCAAATGAAGCGCGGCAGCAAAAGTGAATTAACACGTACATATACGTAAATACCGGAGGTAACAGCTGGTGTATATCGGCTAATTGCAGTTTAGCCGTGGTGAGAAAAAGAGAAAGAGAGAGAGAGCGCTGCCCATTACGCGTGATATTATCGATCGCTTTCTTCGCTGGCAAAGGGCAAAATATCCATTAAAATAATTTATCCTTCGCATATGGCCGCAACGGAAACGCGATGTACATCCGCGACGTCCTCCTATAACTTTGCACAACGCCGCCGAAAAAGAGATCGACATTGTTCCCTAGCCTATACCGTTCTATTGCATCGCGACCGGGACCAAAGGCTTCTTTCTCCCTTTCTCTCTTCTGCGCACTAAGCGATATGGCCCCGATGCAGAGAGAGAGAGAGAGAGAGAAAGAGTCAGCACTCGAAACTGAACTTGAAATAGTGCTTAATCATGCGCACTCGTGTCAGTTACGCTGGCTCCACTCTCGACTCTCTCTCTCTCTCTCTCTCCCCTTCATTCTCTCTCACACACACTTACACCCGAGGCCATTACACAATCGCACGCGTATGTATGTACGTAAGCGAGGATGTTAATGCACACCCGCAAGTGCTACCGCACGCATGCACTGGACTGTATCGAAGCGGAATTTCATCATCCAGTTGCAAGCGAAGCTTTTTTTCTCTCCGAAACGGCAATTTGGTACTGCTACCGTGGTAAATTGACACTTTATTATATATTAGGGTGATATAGAGTTAGTCGTCTTCGATGGATATTTTATGTTGCGCAAAGTGTTAATTCGTTGGAAAATCATCAATGCGACGATCTTACGGTGGATCATTTATTCCGATAGCATTTTTAGCAAAATAATTTGCAATAATAGTTTGCAAGTTACGAGGTGGGCCGGTAGACTGGATTTATAGGTGTGTGCAGTAAACTGTATGACATCCTTCGTAAGGATATTCGAAGGATTGAGCGCCTCGCATTATTAGACAATTCATTAGCGATGCGTGTATAGAGCTATGCTGTAAGTCATTGGTAGACTAATCATTGTGATATACCGATGGTCTCGTAGATGTTTAATCTCCATTTCGAAGCGATTGATAAGCAGGCCGGGCGAAGCCTTTTGAAATATGAAATACCCACACGATGTACTGAGAAGAGATTCAATTTTCGTTAGATCCAATAGTGTATCACTTTCATTTTAATACTTAAAAAAGAATTATAGCTACATTGCGAATAGACGAATTTGAAATGTTTCATAATCGATGCAGCCAGGTACAAAATACGCTATCTCTAAAAGTTCTCAATTTTTCGTGAACACGAGCGATCGCGGAGCATTTGGCTCATCCGAATGGCTGCGGTGAGCTGTTTTCAAACGGTAACTAAAGGAGGAATATAATGTGGCAGCAGCTCGGAGTATCGGTCTACACTAGTTTGTTCGCATCGCGGGTACAATACACCAAAGCTGCACATTGTCGACAAGTTATTACTCGTTCGGATGTATCGGCGAACCGATCTGCCGGGCCTCTCGCTTCTTTCATACGCCATCCGCCCCTTCTTTTTATCAATTTCGGCCATATCTTCAGTTCGCAAACCAAATCCTCCCGCTCGAAAATACTCAATTTATATAGATAATAATATTTCGAAAACTTTCCCTTCTCGCTCTATTTATCATCAAGGGGTGTATATGTATAGATCATCGGCGGATTATCGTAGGTTCGCTCGATTCGATCGACGCGCGAAGTACACGCGTAAATTCCCATCAACAGCCGCGAATTTATGCACATGTGTTCACGGAGGCTGAAACGTAATGAACATCGACAGTGCGGTGCAACCTCGAAAAGCCCACCGAGGAATATATAACGTATATTGCTATTATCGTTATAGCTCGTCGAGTCTCGTGCGTATATACATCTGCACGCACACGTTTTATCATTGACTTAACTCGGTTCAGCTCTTGGCAGCGTATATACATATATATATTACTGCAAAGGAAACCATGCAAATGATAGAACAACATTAACTTTCCACCCGACACATATATCCGAGCGCGCGAACAACTCCCCAAACTTCCAGCAACGCATACACAGAGAGATAGAGAGAGATACAAACTCAGCGCGCGGATAGAAGTACCGGGGATTCATCCCTCCGACCCATCTTCCCTCTCTCTCTCTCTCGCTCTCGCTCTTCGACCCCATGAGCCGAAGAACCCCCATAGCAGCTGACAAGCGGCGCCGGGCGAAAGGAGGACGCGTTTTTATCTCGCTCGCTCGCTCGCTTGCTCGGCGCTCGTTCCATTTTCTGGTTTTATCCGGCGGCGTGGCCCAATTTCGCCGACTATATAGCGATCGCCAGGCCACCCCACCACCACTACCACCGGCAGTAGCACAGCCCGACTCCACGGCGACACGCAGACATCCCCAGACTCGCTCTATGCGGAGGTTCTATCACGAGAGAGAGTGAGAGAGAGACAAGGAAAATGAACCCCCCGTATTTTCGATTATGCCACTTTTCAACGCGCAAAGAGGACTAATGTAGATACGTGGCGTATGTGTATGTGTGTAACAGCGAGAGAGAGAGAGAGAGGGAGAAGGAGAAAGCACAGTGTAACCGAGATTTTATCGCGCATTCAGAGAAGCCGAGCTCTCGCGCTTTCTGTATTCTATATTTTCTGAAATCACGAAGGGGAGATGAAGAATGAAAGGATCTGTTTCTCTTTTACTTTGTGTTAGCTGACTGTATTCTGTTTTTTTTTTTTTTTATTCCAAGTGAGGGAAATTTAATGGGGGGTTATCGGTCGCTATTACCAGAGTCTTCGAGTTCTACTTTCTTTGCTGTTTTATTCAATAGCATTTGCATTGCTTAGTAGTATACAAAAATTCGATATGACTCAACGGATGGATATGTTCCTCAATATCAAAATTGTATATAACTTTCCAACCAAAACATTTGCAAAACAAAATTTCGCTTCATCCTTTACCGCTGTATAAGAATCAATTTCTATCTTATTGTTCCATTCTCAACACACACACACACACCAAAGAAAAAACAATCGAAACTACACAGTCCAATAGACACACATCCATCCAACTCGTCTTGTTACGTAGCCAACGAAATTTTATTAGCATCAACGTCGCATCATCGACGACGTCCCCATTTCCCCGCGAATTCGTTCATATGCACTTCTCGATATACTCGCTGGGAGAAAAATATTTTTTTCACCCGACAAGACCTCTTTAAGCTGTTTACCACTTTTTCCTCTCTCGCATGTACATTTTTCTTACAGCAGCAGCAGCGGAAAGAGATACGCGGGACACTGAACGCCAGAGACGAGGCAAAAAAAAAAAAAGAAGCACAAGAGGAGACAATGCGAAAATGCAAGAAAGCGCAGCTGCCTCTGCGCGGCGCTCATCTCGACGCCATGTGTGCTGTGTTCACGTGTGCAGCGAATGTATACGCGTGCAGTGCAATGGGAGAAGAAGAGGTCGAGAAAAAAAACGGAGACTAGGAAGATTGCGAGGCTGTATAGTGGAGCATCTAATTTTCTAAAACAGCGCAGCGGTGGTGGCTGCCGTTGGCTGTGGTTCTCTCTCTCTCTCTCTCTCTCTCTCTCTCTCTCTATTACCACATGCAGTGGAATTCAGAGCTCGAGCTTTTCACGCGCGCAGCTCTCTTTCGCTGCTGCTGCACTCAGCCTTTATTATTTATCGCCGATTTTAGGTAGATGGAATTATTTAGGATCGTGAGATTGTGTGCTTTATATATTCTCGCTGTGAATTATTTCTATATCGTAATGCTCAGGTATACAAGTTATTTTACAAGTCAACGGACACTCGAAATACATTCAAAGATTTATGCGTATACGTGAGAGCTGGTAAGATTAAAACTTTACACTTAACTCGTCATTCTTGCAAACGGAGACTCGTCTAGAAAATAAGGGAGCGAAAAGAAAAGCTATATATGTTATCTCGAGTATGGAAAAGTGCAGTGAATATGACGAGGTGTATATATATATATGTATACAGCTGCTCGTCAGCTCGGAAGAGAAGCGTATTATAAGAGTCCACATATCCGCCAAGTGCGAGGCCAAATGACGTCGGACGCGCCCGCGCGCCAGAGAGAGAGAGAGAGAGTTTCTTGCCACCCAACCCCCGCGCCGTGTACACACACACACTACCATTTGCAGCACACGAGGCAGCACCAGCAGCAGCGAACTTTCCCTTTGTTTTGATCACGTCGCCCGTCTCGCTTATATAGAGTGAGAAAAAGAATAGAGGACGAAAGAGACAAATACACAACGCAGTGACTCTTACGGTGGGCCGATGAACGAAAGTGGAACGAGCTCGGGAACAAAATATATCCCTGGGACGAGATGGAAGCAACAAACGAACAAACAAAACAAAAAAGAAAAAAGAAAAAGGAAAAAAGAAGAAAAAAAGAATGAAAATTTGACGGAACCGCTCCGCTTGTCTCTTTTACTGCCTGGCATTGCGTGTTTTGTTCGTTGGAGGCGGCTCGCTCGCTCCGGTCCAATGTGTGTATATATAGGCTCGCGCATAAAGAGAATGAAGGAGGTATATAGGCAAAAGGCCGGAAATGGAAGCCGGGGGTACATTAGAGCGAAAAGTAGGCACAGCCAGCTGCTGCTGCTGCTGTTTCTGCTGCTGCACCGAATTCCGCCTCGGTCGCGCGAGCTTCTTTTTTCTCCTTTTAAACGTAGGTTTTTTCGACGGGAAATTCGGTGCTCGTTATAGGGAGAGAAGTGCAGCACAGATTTGCCCGCTCATTGTTGACGTTTTTTTTTTGTTTTTTGACATTTTCGATCTCTCTCATTGCAACGTTACTTAGTTGAAGGGATATATTAAAAATTACGAGGTGGAAGTGTTTATTGGTTCGACGATGATTGTTTTTATATAATCGCTTGTGTGTTTGCGAGGATAAAAAATCGAGGTATAAAGATTAAAATACGGCGGCGAATGATAACTGCGAAATATAAATTGAAGATTAACTTTCGAGAATACGAGATAAATATGAAACAACATATAAACCTCACATTTTCAAATAATAATGCTCCAAAATACAATACACGCTAGCCGAATAGTATCATCCATCAGGTCAAAAGCAGATCGGCAAATCGACAAAAACGCTTCTGATATTACGATCACTCGCCATCTCGACGTAAGAAAGAATGGCAAAGGTACTCGTATGCAGCTACGGCGCCTGTAGTTCAGCAGCAACAGGAGAGAGTTTGCTCGTCTACGCGACGACGCGCAGGGGGAAAATTGAACGCACGGCCGATTTGCGGCGATAATCTCGCGCAAAGGTCAAAGGCGTGTATATATATATACGCTCTTCCTCTCGCTATATAGCTTCCTATACACGTCCCCCACCTGTAAAAAGTAAAGCCGCAAGGGCCGCACGTGTACTTGTCGCGCAAGTCACTTGTGTGTGTGTGTGTGTGTGTGTGTGTTTGTGTGTGGAAGGGTCGTGGAAAGGTATTACGATGAAGGAGAGTACCTTTATGGACTAGTTAACGACGCGAGCGCTGTTCCGCTTGAGCGAGCTTGGATAACTTGCTTGGGTTCCGATATTTTTAAGCTCGAAAATTACATGCCAATATAGGTTCGCGTATACGAGCTGTTTCTGGTTGTTGGAAGCTGCGGAGCTCTATTTCGATATTTGGTAGTATCGCAATGATTTTCGTCATTGGAATCAGGATCGTTGAGAGTTGATAGGATATTAATTGTATAGGTTCGCAAGCGAGTGCGACATGGATGCTAAACTAATTGCAGTATGTGTGAATCAGTTCAGTACCTCGTGTGCAGCTTTGAATAAAAGCTAGTAAAGTATGATAATTATTTCCTCGATGTAAATAGAAACAGTTTTCATTTACTGATATGATTACGTAAATTAATCGTGTATTAAGCACGTTAAATGTAATCTTACTAAAAAGTTTTAAATACGCTCTAAAAATTTATTTCAAACAGACGATACAAATGCATACAATTTGTAGCATCCACGTATATAAATTTTAAAATTAAACATTTCAGATATGAAATATTCAAAAAGTATGAATTTACAATCTCCTTGTATAAAAGAGATTTTTTTTTGATAAATAAAATTGTTGAGTCCATTTTTCAAATAATTTTATAACTGAAAAAGGTGTATTTTTTCAAAAGTTCTAGGACTGGTTTTATCACTTGCCATTTAGACGAATGGATCATATTTTTTATGTTTTAGACTATTTTTATGTGAAAAGTGACACATTTCCAAAGATTTATATCATCCGCGTGAATTTTTTTATTCGAAGCAGTCAAAATTGTTCACAGTATATGCATCACATGACCGACAACAGAATACGCCACATTGAAAATAATTAAATATCTTTCTTATATAAGAATTTTTTAGCTGGCTGCCAAGGAGCATGGAAAAAATGTCTATTTGTAGCTTTATTCATCTCAATTCTTTAATATATTTTGTAGCGTGTCAGAAATAATTTGTTGAAATTCCGGGAATTTTATCTGATGTTTCGGAGAAATGCTGAATAAAAAGAGGGCAGTACTCGAGGGAATGGATATTATTTACTTTTAAAAGACGGACCATCAAGACTTGAATATTTCTATAGAAAGAATTTGAAGGAATATTTTCTATGAAAAGAAGAGAGAAGGTATATAGGGTAGCTACTGAATTTTTGCAAAAACTGACCCTTTTTGCACCGCAATAGTACTTTTCCAAGTTAGCTCAGACTTGAAGAAATTCACACAACCCGCATTACGGCAACCTTTTTTTTTACAAAATTTTTCAATTTTCATACATCTCCTGCATATTTTACAAAAAAAGGCTGTGTCGGGCACATTTTTCTTTAATTTTCTTTTAACTTGTACATTTCAGAACAACATCCAAGTTGAACTTACTTTCTTTGGACTATAATTTATTTTGTAATACTCATTTTTTGAGAAAAAGAGAGATATCATAATAACAATATTGCGAAAAATCAGTTGTCCGTCCCTCGGCATCTTCCCAAAAGTCAGTTCTCGCTTATGCACAAAGGAAAACTCTCCAGCTTCTTCGAATATATATATACATTTCATCTCTCCGTAAGGGTGGAAAATTTCACGAAAAAGGGGGTTAATTTTCCGAGTCCCCGAGAATAGCGAGTAAGAGCCAGAGAAAGAGAAGCGAAGTGGATCGCGACGATAAAGTCGACTTTGTCAAGTTGGGTGTGGGAATTCGGGTCAGGCGTCGACTCGTCGTGCGGCTATGTAACGTATTACGAAGAGAGACGCGTACACGCTCGGATATGTGTACACTGTGTGTCTATGTGTATGTGAGTGTGTACAACACGAGGCGCCGATTTTCTTGGCGCTCGTCGTGGCGGTGTGTCCCTCGGTCGCCATCAGCAGTAGCAGCAGCAGCAGCAGCGACGCGTCTATATATCGCGCGCGGGGCTTTAATCGAATCACTCGATCGGTCGATCAAAGGCCCTTTCCTTTACGTCACCGCTGCACGCGTGCACCGCACGTATATCGTGTGCCGCGCGAGGGAAAGAGTTGCTCTCTCTCTCTCTCTCTCTCTCTCTCTCTCTCTCTCTCACCTCTTCGAGTCCCTGGACACACCCGCCCGTTATTATCTGCATGTGTGTGTATGTCTGTATGCGTGTGTGAGTAAGAGTGTGAGATTTGCTTGAGTTTGCATTTTTCGGCGATTTCACGAGGAGAGCAGTCAAGTTGATACCGAGTACCGGACTCTGGAAGGTCGAGCCACTCGATGCTTGAGCGATTCTATCGTAGAGGATATACGAAAATCTTTCGAGCTGTTATAATTGAGCAGTTTTTCAGAATTTTTGCTGTATAGATGAAAAAAAAAACTGGAGTTATTTTTAAACAAATAGTATACAAAATACTTAATAACAACTGTATTTTAATTTTCAATAATGTTGAAGAAGAAAGATTAAACAAAATTTAAGTATTTCTAATTTTTTTTATGAATTAAAATTTACAAGTATATTAAATGAGTGCCTATTATCGGAAAAAATATCATAAAGCATCATGTCATTAAATTGTGATAGTCAATTTCTGATAAAAGACGTTTCTTGGATTCCATATACTTATTATGAGGTCGAACCAGTCAGTTTTGCCTTAACTCATATCTCATTCAAAAAGTGTGTTCTCTATAGTCCGCTCAAAAGATAATAAGCCCCTTGAAAAATGGCTGGGACCGAGGAAAACGTTGCCAACTGCATATAGGCGCGCCGTTTTCTCAAAGAAATGTCGCTCGTTATGTCGAGTACAATGTTTTATACCTTTACCTAACTTCTTCACTGAGAACCTATTGAAGAAGCTTACATATATTTGTAAACATTCTAACGGTAGGTAGTACAAAAAAATTTAATAAAAATTTCTTTGAAATGCCAACTTTTGTCGGTCTATTGCACAACTTTATTGTCGCGACAGTCGCGCTTCGTCATATTTTTTCAGTTATCAACTCGTTCTCCCCAAAAGTAACCTCTAAAATGCATGCGTAACACACATCTCCTTCCCAACCTCTCTTCGCGAAACCCATTAAAATCTCCAAATGAAAATCAAGTTTGACAACGCTGTCGTTCTCTCGTCGACAAAAAACAAACGAAAATGGCGTACAGGGGAGAGAGAATTTGACGGAAGAAGGAGAGAGGAAGAAAAAAAAAAGTTGGGCACAAAAATTAAATTTCCCTCGCACTAGCCGGCGCTCGTAAGCTCTTTCCCCGCGTTTGCGCGCGATCCAATCAATTTATAGGGCACTCGAAGGCAAGATAACATGTTTTTCTCCCTCCTCCAGCCGCGTTGTGTTTTATCACCGAGGCGCGCGTCGACACAGAGAGAGAGAGAGAGAGAGAGAGAGAGGAGAAAGCCCAGAGCAGCGCGCACGTATACAACGTGTATCGAAGAAGAAAGAAAAGAAAAAAAAGGTTGGTAGGCCGGGAGGGGGGGGGGGAGCCGCGCCGAGCGCGCGTGCAGTTACACGTAACGCGATTTTCATTCGCCATGGCGGAGGTCAGCGCGCACGAACAAAATATAGGCCGCGCTGCTGCTGCTGCTGCTGCTACTGGTGCTCGTCGCGCGCAGCTCAACGACCGGCCGTACACGACTCTCCGTTAATACCCCCGCGCCCTCATTGAAATTTCAATGCTATACCTGTGTCTCTCCCTCTCTCTCTCTGTGTATATATAATATATACGCTCTTTCGACAGTCGCTGCTGAATCTTTGCCTCGCTCGGGGATCGCCAAGTGTGTCTTGGAGTGTTTGTCTATGGAAATATATGTATTATCGTGTATCTATCATGCCGTACGTTTTTTTTGCAGACGCGGATAAATTCCGATGGAAATGTGCTTTACTCTAGTTATTTATAAAGTATCGCCGGTACATCAAAAGCTGCAGACTTGCTCGTTCGATAAACGTTTTATTACGTTTCGTCAATTATATGCACTTCGAACAGTCGATTGTTCCAAACGAACTCGCAGTTTATATTATATCACATGAATCCTTCTATCGATGTATGCCAACAACGATCCGCTGCCGCAGCTACGAAGTAATAAGCGTTTACAAACTTCTACCGTTATATCCACGGATTATCTAAATAGAATATAAAATGCTGGGTGAGCATGTCGTAGCAGCGCACACGTGGCTCGTAGCACAAAAACCTGCAGCGAGTTCTCCAAACCCTACGTATATATATGCTGGAACTGTCAATAAAAACTATAATTACTTTTTCATTTTTGCCCTGTGAGCATCAGCAGTTCAGTTTTGCAAATAACCGATCGACCGTCCATCTATCTCTCTCTCTCTCTCTCTCTGTCTCTCGCTTGGTCGCTCGTGGGCGGTAATGTACACCCACACACTATAAATTGAGTGCCAACGCATGAGGCGCTGCTATTGGTAACACGTTCGCAGGGCTTCGTAAGTCAAGTCGTCCGAACTTAGTCGGACTGGCCTCGCTCTCTCTCTCTCTCTCTCTCTCTCTCTCTCTCTCTCTCTCTCGCTCTCTGCATGTGCGGCTAACGTGCCTCCGTCTCTGTTTATCTCGCTGCTTGCGGCGCATACATCATCATCGGCCGCGCGGAACTTGCAGCGCATAACAGAGCGTAATAAACGTCGAAGGCGTTCGGCCATCGTTGCATGAGCACATATGTATGTATGTATACGCCTCGGTGAGGAAATTGCTTTTTAACGGTTGCACAGGAAATTCGATTGATTATTCGCCAACTATTTGTATACGGCTGTATAACTTTGGTTCGTTGTATTTTTTTATCGAATCGATGAGATGGAATGATTATAGTCGAGATCAACATTAAGTCAACGTCCATAATAACTCAATCGGCTTAAAATGTTGCAATTGATATATTGTTGATTAGAGGTTTATAGATATTGAGCGCATACGAGTTCATTGTGGAGAAACAACACATACTTTTAGAGCTGGCGAATTCATTTTAAATTCAAACTTGTATTAAATAAGCAGCTAAAAATAGGTTATACTCGAGGAGAATAAGAGACACGCGATGTTTTTGTACCGGCGTTGGACTCGGAGTGTTGGGACTTCTCAATCACCCAAGTCGTTTGAAAATTGTAAATTTTTTGCTCTAAGTGGATTAGTTTTTTTTTTTACAAGCAAAAGTCTAGTATTGGATCAATGATCTATGATTTGCAATGAATGTGTGAGGCTTAGATGCTAGCGTAAGAAATGAAAGTATCGTACCAAGTTGAATTATTGTTATTACAAGGTGTCATAAAATGTATAGAAACTTGGATACTCGAGAGAGAGCACTTATGTTAGTTACTTTCTAAAATTTAATTTTACAACAAATTCCGTAGCCCTGTAAAGGAAATGACCGACAATAATACTAACAATTAAGTACAATGGTAGCTTATACGAAAAAGATATGCAATGCGCGCCGTCGTTTAGAATGTAGTTAAATGTTTAATTAAAAAAAATAGCCTAATAGCAAAGAGTAACTTAGAAAATGCTGTTACGGCTGAAATCTTATACATATCAGAATTATATATAATAACCCACAGATATAAATGAACTCATTAATTTAGTTACTTTTTTAGTATGATGAAATTTATCGAAGTCTTATAAATGTTTAATTAAAAGTGAATTCCCGTTATTTTCTTCATTAAGAATAATCGATATTGGCTTACTAAAATTAAAGCATTCCATTTTAAATATCGGACCTATATTCTGTGCTTAATTGAAATTTTGATAATTAACAAAACTAGCTTGTCTATAAAATGTTAGCTGGATCAAAAAATTAACATAGCTAAATCTTAGTTTCCCAGTCTGACCAATACCATACCATAACTACTGACTCCATTAATGAGTGGACTGTAGAATATTTGGTCAATATTTTTAGCTACATTTTCACCACGTTTTCCAAAACGAGCATCATTACTTTCGTCTTCCTTTTCATTAAAGGTTTTATTACGTCCCCGGAACAGTAGCATGCAATTTCACAGCGTTTATAGCTTTTCTAAGCTTATGAAAAACTCAGTCGAAAACAAAATGCAGTTATGCAAATGTTTTGTTATTTTACAACGTGTTATGTTATTTTATAATATTATCAAAGAAATAATTAGCTATCTAGTAATAATAAATAATTAATTATATTAATTAAATAATGTAACCTCATGTAACTAGCAAGGGGAACCCAATGAATTGGGGAAACCGATTTTGATGAGCAATCGAAGTTAATTTTTGGGCCTTAAAATTGAACGTTTATTTCAGTTGAAAAATGCATCCAAAATTAACTCGATGTTAGATCGTTCATAACTTTTGAACGAAAAGTGCTAATAATTTGTTTAAAAATGCAATTGAAAGCTATCTATACTTTTCATATAATTTTTGTAATAGTCTCTATGATATATCTTGGCCTTGCAATAAAGGATTTAAGACAACCATGATTTCTCATATATTTTGATAAAATGGGCATTAACTCGGGTCCCCGGGCTCATTTGACTAAAATAAGGGACACGTATCATCGTATTTGTACGTAACAACGTGCAATCTTTCGTTAGCTTTCCAAGAAATCTGTAAATTCAATTTATCCACCAAGCAATGCATCAGTGACAATATTACGGAAACTTGCATTAATTATGTTAAAATGAAAACCTGCGACCAAAGTAAAAATTTCACCTTTAAAAAATTTTCGAAATCTTGAGAATTAGCTCGAACCGAATGGTATTTTCGATAATTCTGTAAAATAAATGCATCAATTTACTTATAATAATGAAAGGGTTTCTCGGTGCATGTGTACCAGTCGCGCCCGTATTCACGCCGGGATTTAACGTCTCCTTACACCGGATAACGCGACTAAGGTTTCCTCTTTCGGGCTTTTTTCTCCCTCCCCTCCGCGCCAGCCAATGGCCTTCTATATAACTCCGGCCCGGCAGTTCGTTTCGCGCGATCGCTCAACGTTTAGAAATCACTTGGTGATTCACTTGAGCTTCTGATTACGCTTCACGGGTTTATAGCAATTTTCTGGAAATCCCTTGTTTATACATAGAATCACTTACGCTATCTTTAATTCTCTTTCCAATACTTTGACGCAATTTTTTAAGGTTAATTCTATAAAAATTGTATGTTTATAGTTGTTAGAATTTATACGTGTATCGTTTATTTTGAATCAGCGCTTTGCATTGAAAATAAACGGTTAAGAAAGTTTCACGCTGCTAAAAATTGAATTATTTCGCTAAATTGTCGGAATGTATATTAGCAATTGCAAAAAGATTCTTTTTATACTTTTATATAATTTTTTATATCATTTTCTGGGACATTAAAAACTCAATTTAGAAATAAATGAAAAAAGGAACAAAGGAACCCACACATCTTCTCTATCTCTTCCCCTTCTCTCTCTCTCTCTCTCTCTCTCTCTCTCTCTCTTTCTCTCTCCCTCCTAGTTTATATCAGCATCGACAGGGACAAACATCGTGTCACAGTATTGACAAAGTCATTTGAGCAAGCTCGTCGATAGTCATCGATAATTATTCTCCTCTCTCTCTCTCTCTCACTTCTCCTTACTGGTATAACTTTTGAAATCAAGGTAAAACGCGAAAAAGTACACGCTCGAATGTATATCGGGGTTTTTTTTCAAGTTCTACTCTCGACTAACCGAAAGACAGAGAAAGAGAGATAGATAGAGAGAGAGAGAGAGAGAGAGAGAGAGAGAATGCGAGGAAATAAAAAGAGCTCAGCGCGAATCCCACGAAAAACCGTTTCTAATTCACTCGTCAATTAATGGACTCCAAGATTATTCTCTTTTCTCGTAGATATACTCTTTAACGGGTGGCACCTTTGTTTTTCAATTATTTCCGATTACTCCAAATCTGTGGCGTATTTTATTTGGTCCCATTCAATCGCAGCTTTGGTGATAATGAAAATCTGAAGAAGATTCTCTTTTTTCTTGACTTATCGGGAAATGAGGAAATATCAGTTTTCAAAGCTAGCATGTCCAGTTGATGTATCTTGATTACGCGTAACTCAGACAAACGGCTACATTTCGTTCGGCTTCCATTGTGCTGGTTGAAAAATTGGTGGGTAAACAAGTTTTCGAATTTCACAAGTTACTCATCGTAGAACAAAAGTCGATTTGCCGATCCTGTTTGCTCTGCCGGAGTAAATTGAATTTTACGAGGTTACTTTCTATATCGCACTATAGTTGTTGTCAAGTTATGTCTATTGTTGATGCATACGTACTAATATGTACTGAAACGTATTTGTATGAGCAAAAAAAAAGAGTAGACAGAAAAAAAATGGAATGCAACTGACCTATTATTTTTACTTCAATTATAGCGACCCTTTACATCACTGACCTTTCCAATAAATTGAAATATCTATACTCTTTACATTTTAAAATATTTAAAATCCTAAAGACCGTAAATATTTCACAATAAAAATAATCCGATGTAATACCAATAAAGCCACACAGTCGATTATTTATCAATTTTATAATAAAACTAATCAACGAAAAATGGTTACCTACGATAACCTCTAAGCTTTGATTTCCATCTCAACAATGACGAGTCGATAAACTATTGACATTCAATTAACGAATACTTCAAACCTACGCATTATCCATTTTCAGTATGAACCAAGACTGAATTGATTTCCAGCTCTGAAAACGAATATATACGAGTGGAGTCATTAGAACGGCGCTTCCAAGCTCGAAAATCCATCGAACCCAAACACCTGGCAAAGCATCAGCAGGATCAGTATAGCACCGCTGAGATCATGTTCTCGCCTCCTCGTTTCCGAGCCTATGACAATCGCCCACCGAGTTGAAATGCCTCGCCAACCTGTGATCAACCTACAACTTCCAGATTGATCAACCCAATCCTCTCGAAAAAAGCCGCAGCCCTCCCGCATAACCCATCAACAACATTACTCCCATCATAATCATCATCGTCATCCGAGAAAGCTCGATGGATCTCTTCCAGCGCTATTCGAGAGCTCGAGCGAACGAACAAAATCGTTCCACCAGCAGCAGCGGCAGCGGCAGCATCAACCCCTTCAATAAAGAGTACACATACGAGGGGCAAAAGAGAGACGACGAGGAAGAGAGGCAAGGAGGAAAAAACTAGCCGAGCGCGCGCCGCGCATGAAAGCCAGAGCGAGACAGACAGCGAACCAGCGAGCGAGCGAGAGAGAGAGAGAGAGTGCGCTCACGCGCGCGCGAGACGGAACGAAGAGCACAGAGAGAGAGGGAGAGAGGGAGAGAAAGAGAGGTGGCACGCGCAATGCGGGTATTGATTCACGGCGGCGGCGGCAGTGGCGGCGGCGGCAGCGAGCAAGCAGGCGCCCCCCAAGTATAGAAAGACTCGCTCTCTCTCTCTCTCTCTCTCTCTCTCTCTCTCTCCCTCGCACTTGTTCGCTCCCCCTTCTGACTGCGCTCACTCCGCGAAACGGATATCCCACGGGCGATTCCCTCTCACGCGTGTCTAACTCATCCCCCCTCCCCCCGCGCCTTTCTCTCTCTCACTCTCTTTCTCTCGTCTCGCCCTTCGATCGCTGAAGCACACACACGCGCGCTCGCGGAGTTAGCACGAGGAGAGAGAAAAAGTCTGCTGCTGCTGCTGCTGCTGCTGCTGCACGCTCTCTTTCTTTCCTCCGCTGGCGTGAGACGAGCCAACCGAGAGAGATCCTCTTCTGCGAGCACCCACGCACACACACACACGGCAGAGAAAGAGAGAGAGAGAGAGAGAGAGAGCAGAGTCGACGCTGCTCAGGCGGCTGCGAGCCAGAGTAGCCGCCAGTCGTGGGGAATTGATTTTTCGGCGCTCCCTCCCTCC
>UELU01102321.1:0-18292 GCA_900490025.1 Megastigmus dorsalis | reverse complement strand
TTTTCTAGCATCAAACAATGTTAGTTTTGTGATTACAATATTTTAGAAACTCTAAACATACAAAATTTAAAAAGAAATAATGCTCAAAATGTTACGAATTTAGTTAACTTTGATTGAAAAAATTACATTCAATTGGGGTAATTCGGATCAACGCGTTATTAAATGGCAGTCTGAGAAAAGAGGTTAGAGTCACTTGAAATTTCTATCCGATTTAAATCTTACTTTAAAAACTTATAGTGATAGAATTACGAACTT
Source organism: Megastigmus dorsalis (assembly GCA_900490025.1). Taxonomy (NCBI): domain Eukaryota; kingdom Metazoa; phylum Arthropoda; class Insecta; order Hymenoptera; family Megastigmidae; genus Megastigmus; species Megastigmus dorsalis. Next base: position 18,037 of record UELU01102321.1, on the reverse strand, counting down.
TACGTATAAATAATATTTATCACAAATTATTTAAAGCTTGAAAAATATGCTACAAGTGATTATTCTTCTTTTAATTAATAAATAAATTGTGATCCTAATTACCCCAACACTGAGTGTAATTCGGGTCATTTTCAATTTTTTTATTTCAGTTTCATATAAAATAAAATGTGTTCTCAGCTAAATTTTTCTTGTGCATATTGATAGCAGATGCTATAAACTAATAAAATAATTCTTTAGAATAAAAAAAACTGCTGTAAATAAAAGGATATAGCGGCCATAGCTTAAGTGACTCCCAATACCCCAGTCTACCCTACATAAGGTATATAAATCGATGCGCGGATTATTGTTTTCATTTTTTGCCATGCACCAACTGTTGTGCGCAAATTTCCCAGGAGATTTTTATGCGGTGATTTGAAAGTTCGGCGTATACAAATATTTTGCGCTTTCATTTCATTTTTCTGCGATATATATGAATTTCGTTGCATAAACTGCGCGCGCGTTTCGTGCAAATAGTAAATTTCGTATACGATTGCGATTCGTGTCGATTATTTCAAAGAAATTACCGCGTATCGTAATGCTGTACCTATATATGTGCCTTAGCTACAAAAAATGGAAGTTGTAAAAATGTATTGCCAGGAATTTTCGTCTATTATTTCAGTTTGTTAATACTTTTCTCAATTATGAGTGCACTGCCAGCTGAAATTAATTTAAAAAGTGTGCACGAACTGGTTTATTAATGTTCATTAACGTTAAAATTGTATTTTAAAATATATAAGATCTTGTTAGTTTATGCATCAAATTAATTTTGATTTATTTGGAAAATAAATATATAATTATCGTTGTATAACAGTATATTTAAATACAGCTTTTATAATTGCCTAATGAACTGACACTTCTGCAAGGGGGTCAAATGCCATATATTACACGCAACGCGAGCGTTAAAATAAAACTTTTGTGCTTGAAAGATTGAAATGACAGCGCATTTACGCAGATATTTGCTGCATACGCTGATAATAGACGATCAATAGATATACTAACTTTTTATTTCCATTTGAATTATCTATAATTCTCGGAATAACTATAGTAGTGTAATAAGAAATCCTTATATACGCTCGGGCAGCGCGTAAAAAAGAAGGCATGCGCGTAGCGAAAAGGTTAATGCCTCGCGCACCGACTTGGGATTCTAACCGTTTAAATTAGCGGTAAAACTCGCGCGTATATATATGTCGTACACCGTATAGAATTGCCCTTCCCTGCACACGTGCGCGCGCGCGCATATAAAACTTCTTCGTCAATTTTAATATGTCAAGGTCGGACATACCCAGAGATATATACATATATATATATACACACACATCCAGATATACCTTTCCTTTTAATATGTTGTATATATATAGTAGATACACTTATGCAGGTTAAGATAAGATGTATTCCTTCTCGTGTGTGATAAGCTTGTATATATAAACCGTATATATATACAGTCGGTATATGTGCGTTAAAGAAAGGAAGTGTCGTGTAATATAAATGCAGCGCTCGCTGTAATTAGAGCTCATTTTAATAAAACGATATATATATATATATGGATGATTTGTAAAATTGTTATTAATGACGTCCGCGTGGTGTAGGGGCGTTTGCCAACATTTTTGTTGACTTCTAAACCTTTGCATAAATACTTAATTTACACTTTTAAAACAAGAGAAATTTCGTTCGAAAGGTACTACCGCTTAATTTTTTAAACTTCTGCAACGAATGTAGCTAAAATATCACTATAACATGGTATTTTACGTATCTTGGCTAAAAATGTCACTACCGTGTTAGTGAGGATCCGTAAATAAACAAGTGAATTAATTTTTTAAGCTATAGGAACTTGAAGAATATATAAAACTACATGTAAATCTCCGTGGAATTTTGGTTAGCTATTGATTGGAATTTACAGTATATAATTACAATTTTTTGCAAATCGTTCATATACATATATTTGGTATATACCGCGCATGTCTATAATGTACGTGCTTATACGGTGGAGTTGGCGGCGTCTTTATTATTCCTTTTGTGAGCGTCTCTCTCTGTGTGTGTGTGTGTGTGTGTGTGTGTATAATATAGGTACGAAGGAAGCGATGGTATATATCATGCAAATGAGTGCGCATGCAGTGGACGCGAGCGAGAGAGAGGCGAGCGCGTGACGTGCACCTACGGCGATATGTATGCAATTAATTCCGCGGATCGGCCAACAATGCGCGCGATTTTTATGCGCGCGGCTACTTCTTCTTCTTTTTTTCCTCTCATTTCTCGAACCGCGCGAGTCTTCTCATATATTCGCTTCACGATTGTCGAGTGGTAGCTTGATTAGATGGTGTATACATGGGCATGTATAAGTATTCCGATTGCGTAAGTCCAAGTGTATTCTTTTAGCATAGTCGCGATGTGAATGCGGGACAAAGGGGAATGAAAGAAATGTGCAGATGTGTTGGCCGCGACCTGCGTATATATGTATAAGAGAGGAGAAACAATACTTTGTGGGACGATAAGTGCTGGATGAGAAAATTAGTAGGCTTCGGTGGCTGTACGTTGATAAGTTTTCATTCATTGTTTGCGATTGCTAATTTATAATAATAACTTCCTATCTCGCGTTGTTTGCGTATATTTTAATACGTAATTGATTTAATGATTTTTCGCAATTATTTTTTGATCAAAAGGTAAGGTCATTTAAAAACATTCCATGATGAGTGGGTTTTTTTTTTATCAGCTGATGTACGCATACTTTAAATGAGCAGCCAACTCGATGCAATTATATTGCTTGAAAGACTTTCAAAAGTTGAGGTTGAAAACTGCTAAAAAACTTTGAAATTTGGTTTCAAAACAAACATTTTTTTCAATTTACTATTACTTATTACTTCGCAAGCTCAACAATTTTTATGAGACGTGAAAAAGTTTTAGAAGTTGTTATGATTACTTACTAAATCCTCGCAAACTTGTATATACATATCTAAATATGTCAGGAATGTAGATTTTTAGGTATTTTAATAGCATTTTTTACATTTGCATTTAATGGCAGGCTCTTAGTTTTAAAGAGAAAACAATTATTGTCCAGAAAAGTAGTTTCATTGCTTGTAGTACATAAAGGAATAAAAAACGAACTCTGCACAGCCTTTGCTAGAAAATTTCTCAGAAGTATATTAGCATAGCATAAAATGTTTAATTAAACGATTCTATATCCCAATTTAATTCAAATTCAATTAAGCTCTAAAAATGACATCGATATATACATATATATAATCGATCCTCCCAATGATTCGGTATATACATAGATATCAAAGAGAATCCGCAGGTTTTCACCAGACCTTAGATAAATTAACGAGTCACTACACGCAGAAAAAAAAAACAGGATTGAAACAACCGTGAGCTGCGCAATTGAAGAATGTCCAAACTTTGTATCTGCGCCATAGCTGCGACCGCAAACAAGGCTCGGCTTTCCATAGCAAAAAAGTGAAACGTAAGTTATAAGGAATCGCAATTTCTTCGCTGTGTGCCGCGTTAGGCCTATAATAGGGCACAAGTCGCCAGTCCCGCGCTTATAAGACCGGCCTGTCGGGCTATATACCGGCGCCGATCCCCCAGCAGATTTTTCACTCTCCAATGCAGTGACACGGATCGAAAGTCTCTCTCTCTCTCGAGGCATACACACATACACACATACACACAGGGATGCTTGATACGCGCGGCGCGTGTCTCTTGGCGCGTTTCACCTCTCGATCGGCACTTTTTCTTCTCTCTTCCGGAACGTCGGACGCGCACGCGCTTAATATATGAAAAAAAAAAGAAATGTTTTCTATTTCGAAATTCGCGCCAGGGTATGTATATACATGTATGTGTGCAGCAGAATTGACCAATCTGAAATTTATCGATATAGGCGATGGAAGGTGCGAGGGGAAAATATGCGCTTGCGGTTGGAAAGTTTTGCGGATCTGGAGCTACACATGTATATGTATACTAGCGATAGCTTTTGTTTTACATGGGAGACGTCATCATGCAATTTGGCGTGACTCGAATATTTCTCGATATATCCAATTGTTACTTTCACTTTATCGCTAATGATATGGCTTTATTTTACCAAAGATGAATAATATATGATAATTCGATGAGAGGATTCGCAACGGTGCGGCTATCTCTCTCTCTCTCTCTCGTGGCTGCATGCGCGTTTCGTTATATATAATAGGATGGGAAAACGAATTTCACTGATGCACACTGCTATACGATTCATTGAATATTGTGATGATTTGGTGTTGGGGAGAATCGCGTGTTTTCGTATAAATGGATTTATCTTCAACCGCGGTCTTCTCGTCTGTTATTAAAGTATATATATATGTATAATCACCGATGGCCGATTGTAATCTATACAAGATTAAATAATATTCCGTGCATGTAATTTATCGGCGATTATGCAGCTATATAAATTCACAGCGGTTTGGATTACAAATATATTCTGATAAAAGTAGATTTGCGAGGTATCCATCGCGTAACATTTATATGATATTATATATAAACAGTTTAGCGGCAACTGTATATCCCTCGGTTGCTGTCTATAGAAGTCGAGCGAACAAATATATAAGCTAAGATTCGCTCACCACGAAAAAAGAAACATTAAGTACAAAAAAAAACGAATAAAATAATTACACATTTGCGAGCAATCAAAACGGGGAAGACCACGAACGATTTCGCATGACGAGCGCGAGAAATATCTCTAATAAGCGGCATTAAACTTGAGAGAGAGATAGAGAGGAATGTCCAATTACATAAGCCACACATGCCGAGATAGGCATCAAGTTATTTATTAGCGAGCGTAAAAAGCGTATCGGCCACCACGGCAACGTTTCTGCCCATGACCAAAGCCCACCAGCAATCAACACATTGTCGCGACAGCGCGAACAATGAAATCAACTCGACTTTTCCATTCCTAATCGTTCCGGCACTTATCTCAGCGCAACGGTCACCAGTGACGACGACGACGACGACGAGGCTCTCGCAGAGAAACTAAAAGAACCTTTTCGCAATACGCGCGCAAATTATCTTTCTATGCCAACGACTATAGGGTCTATACTATCTTCGCGCATTGTCCGAAAAAAAAAATGGCTCGACTATGGAGGATCTTCACTTGGTTTCCCCGCGGCCGGAAACTATCAAGAGTTCCCTACGTATATATACCTGCTGTTGCCGATGCTATACTGGCAAGCCAAACGTATATACGCCGGCCCTGAACTCCTGCGCGTAACTATCCGAATCGCAGATAGGCATACACCCAATGCAAACTTGTGCGTGCGGCACGTATATATACTATGTGGAGAATGTTGCGGTCGAACTAGGTCAAATGTAACGCATCCAATTGCGCGAGCGTTCATTTTTCATTGTCTTCTTCTCTTTTGTTTTTGTTTTTCTCCGAGTACTGCGTATATGGGTGTGTGTGTGTGTATGTGTGTATGCTGATGTATCGGGAGAGAGCGAGAGAAGTTTGACGAGAAGAAAGTTTTATCGTGGCGGCTTTGATGGAAGAGGATTAATCTATATGCGCGGATCTGATTTCTTTGAATATTTGATCTCCAAGTACCTGGGGTTATATAGATCTTTATATCGACGCATCTATCATCGTCGGATTGTGAGTGACATTTCATCAGGTGTAATTGTACTATTGCGGTATATGCTTAGTTTTCTTTTTTTAAACACATTTCGTAAGAACGATTCTATGTAGTGCGATCAAAGAGACGGACCTTTTGTTGAAATAATTACATGATTGTCCTTATGGATGGAGATCTTTTTCTTCTTCATGTTTTATGAAAGAATGAGGTTCTGCAACAATACTTAACTTTTACGACTATATATATATATATCGGACGTATTTCTCCGTATAAACTTTTAGCGCTGTACTTGTATCATTTATTATCAATGACATCTTCGAAAAAAGTTCGTATTCACATTTTTATCAATGTCAAGCTATTTTTCTCGATGCGTCTAATATCAATAAGGAAAAACTCACTGGTACAATACGTTTTAAATGATAAAATCTGAGCAGCCCAACGTCTACATAATGTTTATCGAATCAAAATATCTTGCAGAGTAACGATGAACTCGTTGACACGAAGTATTAAGCTTCTTTAAAATTTAAATAATCATGTTCAACGATATAATTGCGCAATCCTTGATTGAATGTATCTTTGATCTCGAGGCGGTTCATTTTTAAAATCTCCTATAGACAAATGGAATAGGCAAAGGGCAATGTACATATACGTATGTATATACCGATTCACGAGCTATGGGATGTCTTTGTGCACGAGCTGACGTCATGACAATTGTTGAAGTAAAGCTTCCAAGGCAAAATTGCCTCTTTCGACTTCTTCGAGCATCAATTAAACTTTACCAGGCGCGGCGTATTTATATATATATATATAAGTGTGAGAAGCACTTTTGCCGATTCTCGCCAGACTCATTTGAATCGCCGTGAGCATGTGAACAAAGAAAATAGATCTCGTATATAGATGCTGTACCAGACTCTCATAATGTACATGTATATACATATATATAAATGTTTGAGATTGGCGTCTCCATTCCACTAAGTTTATTTCGTAATATTAATATCATCGATTACGGCTAAATATCAGCGATCGCGATGTATGAAATTTTTGTAATCTTAAAAAAATCTAATCGTGGGCTACGTGCGATGTTATTCAAGGCCGTGAAGATACAAAATATCTCAACTCGCATACGACAACGTGGAACGAAACTATACATTACACCAGTGGTTTATAACGCGGCCTACGAGTATATATATATATAGTTCACAGCTCCGACCTATAAGCATCAGTCTTATATATAAGTAATGGCTTCTAAAACCCTTCACATTCAAAATGAATAATGCTCGGCGCGGACATCACGTATACATAAGTATGATTCAATCCGTGTGTTATGCACTCCAATTGGCAAATATATATATATTCAATTTCAAGCGTTTTCGCAAAGCCGCACATTGAGTCATCGTCAAACATTTTCCATATATATCGCTTCCAAAGCTGTACACGATGGAGAGAACCTGGCCAGCAGAACAGTTCTCAGGAGAGAGAGAGAGTGACGTAGATCCGCGAGCGAGCCAAGAGAATCCCGCTTGCGCCAGCGTCGAAATCTCCGAGTGCGCATGCGAGATGTATTATGTACATAGTCTGCATCATCGGGAATCTCCGCGCGGCCACGCTTTCGCGCCTCCGTTTGCGCGTCCTTCTATACAATACTACGATATTCACAGCGTGAAAAGTGGACTCGGCTTACGGTATCACTATATATATATATGTGTGTGTATGGAAATTATGGGTTTCGCGGAGGGAAAAGGAGTATTATGCAACGGTCCAAACGGATGATTATATGCTCGAGAGTTGCTGCAGTCTGGCATATATATATATATATATACGAATATTCGTCGCGGCTGCATCGACATTGCTTTCGTTTGTGGGGCAAAGCCTTTTCTGCTTTAGCCGCGCGGATCTAATTAAAAGAATATTTGAATTTTACGGCATTGTTGGCGGCGAGCGAGAGAGGGGGGGGGGTGATTATGTACCGCGGAATCATATAATTATGATAAACCGCGCGCGTCTGCGGGCATGAATGAATTGCGCAAGATGCGGTGCTTAGCGCGAGTTTTTGCGCGGAGCTTAAAATGTGTGTGTGTATTTGCATTTTCTTTTACAGGCGTGGAAATATTACGAGAAGAGAGAGAGAGAGAGAGAGAATATTTACTGTGTTTAAAGTGTTAGCTGTTGTGTCACACGTCGTGGCTGTTTGGGTATTACTAACGATTTGGGTACATTATGTGCTAATGAGATGTGCTGCGCGTCGAAGTAAGGTATACTTTACAACTGTGTAGTAGATTGTGTAAAAGATAAGTTTGCTTAAATATATCTTATTTTCTCTCTAATTCTCTCCTTTCAATCAAAAACTATATGAAATATTAAAGAATAAAGTAAAAGTAATCCATGAAATAGAAGTACTAAGATTAGCGATTTATAATAATTATATACATTGGATGTACATGTATAAAACTAATAATATGGTCGATTGATTGTAAATTAATTCCTGTGTAAAAAAAAGTTTTTAAAAGGGCAATAGTGCGTAAAGTGGAAATTTATAATTATGGTATATTATGCGAACTTCTATTGCGCCAACCAAAGTTTCATAATCCACAATTATAATATGCGCGGCGCGAAATCAACTCTTTTAATGTATGCACAATTAGATAGCGTCTGATTAATTTTATAACAATTTTTTTTTCGCATGTACAAAAAAATGTATATAACATATACACACGTATGTATCAATAAGTTTTTCGAAATTCCCATATTAATATATCCATCACGACAGCGAAATGTCGAGCAATGTACAACGAGAGTTCCAAGATATCGTATATCATATAGTATACTTCCTTTCAATCTGTCTAAAAAACGTCGAAGCGCTAATTTCGAAACTCCCCTAATTACTGCAAGCGTAATTTTTATATATACACGATGGTACAGGTATCCCCGGATATACCGCACACATCCGCACGCACGTTGAATGAACTTTTCTCTCCTTTCCTACTCGCTCGCGCCTCCCTTTCTTTCTCTCAAGCACTTTGCATCCAAGCCTCTGTTCGAGTCATTATTAAAGCAGCGGCGCAGCATATATACGTATAGACTTGTTTGCCGGACTCTCGGCCCGAAGAATGAAGTTGGATAGGCTCTTTCTCTACCCTCGGCTCACGCGATCTCCCGTGTTTTGTGCCGCTCTCGCGCTCCCTCGATTCTCCTTTATATACTATACATACATATGTATATAGCTGCAAGGCGAGCGAGCGTCAATGTGCCTTTCTCGCGCGTGCACTGGCAGGACTGGTATATGTATATATATGTCGCAGAGCCGTATATCGTTGCACCTGTTCCGATTGAGCTACCACGAGGGAGTACGACCCTAACGCGCGTGCGGACGGTCGATTTTTAGACACGTCACCGATTTTGATTGTTTGGTTGATAACGTTCGAGGATGAGGGATTTAGACGCACTTTCGACCGGTGCGCAGGATGTCCAACGAAGAGGGAGATTGCTTTTTTGTTTTTCAGCGCGAGGGTTGCGGTTGTTATATATATATATATGTATTTCATTAGATACGTCCGTTACGCGACTGTCTGCACCCGAGTTAAATGGCTTGTGCGACTGAACTTGCTTTATTGAACATTCATTTATATGTATAGCTTGAGCAATCGGATAAATTTTATATTTATGAAAAGCTATATATACGATTACTTAGATATACTGCATTTTAATTTTTCTCGTATATCTAATGCTTCAGTATAGTATATAGGTATTACAGAAACCGAGCAATTTCAAGTGAATAAATTACCATATAAAAATCTATAGGTATGGATCTTTTTGAAAATGCAATAGACTCGCGTGTCTTAAAGCTCAAATGAGTTAAAAGAGCAGATTTTTACGTTCCGACCCTACGATTTGCAAATAACGTATACAACCGTATACACATTAGAGCAGATAATTTCATTGGAAGAGCGACTAATAGAACTATATATACAGCATATTTCGTATGTATACTCGAACAACGAATGATTTCGCTTATTTACGACCCGTTAAATTTTCAAGCGAGTTCTTTCCTCTAAGCTAAACATGTCGAAGAGAAAAATTTACAGAGTAATAAAAGATGGAAATTGTAGGTAAAGAAATAAACAGAGATCTTGCGTGATATATATCTGTAAGTTTTAGTTGATTGCAGAGCTACGGTCCAGCTAGATATAAAATTATTATTAAAATCATGCCGTTGCAAAGTTCAAATTTGTGATGGCATTATTATAATTTTTAACTATAATATCTTTCTTATGTATTTTCATAAGATTAACGCTGATTTTATGCAGATGATGATCAGTTCATTCTTTATAAAACTAACTCTCACTAACACTTTGAGGATATATAGACATTGATTGTTATTTATATATTATTAAAAATAATCATATATATTTGATGGTGGTAAGACGATCCAATCGAACAAATAGAAACACTTTGCAATTCAAACAAACGTCCCACTTCAGGGCCTAGTACTGATTATTACAGTGTGAATCCTTGAGTTCACTAGCACAGTGAGAGATTAAGAAAGACATACGGACACAGCTTGGATAGTTAAAATAACAAAGGCATGGTGCTCACGTATGTGAAGCTCCAAAAATAATACTTTTAAGCCCTGAAGAGGGACGTACAAAATCTAAACGTCCGAAACGTCGGCCATTTAATTGAAAAGTGTTTTTGTTCGTTCGATTGGATCGTCTTACCACCATGAAATATATATAATTATCATCTACGAACGTGTTCTACATCATTTATTAAAAATAATCATTTGAAAATATCGCGGGCATAACTGTATATATACCATCATCTTTCCTCGCGCTCATCTTACGATCGGATCTATACGGCCGCATTCAATATCGAATCACTGAAACTTGGCATCTATATAGATACATAAACCCCGGCGATCGATATAATATCTACTCACAAGTCCAAAACAGCGTTCGGCTCCTATATCGCGATAACGATATAATAGTCCTTAATTAAATGGACTATATCGTCTTGCTTAATTAAGTGGAAGTCAGAGACAAAAAGAAATGAGCCCGAGAGAATAGGTATATATATATATATATATATATATGTACGAAGTAGTGTTGAAAGTACGTATATGAAAGGAGCCATTGTATACGGTCTCGGATCCACTTGAACAAGCATCGCGAGCTATATATATATCGACTCCGCAGAGGCCCACCAAGAGAAAGAGATCGTTAAAATCTGCAAGAGCTGCTCGTCGATCTTTCGCGGCGCGCTTTATTAACTACAAAAACTCTATTTCTCCCGCTTACATATATATATGTATGTGTACCGCACAGAGGCGCGCAAGTCTGTAATGCGAGGCGATCTCTCGAAGAAACCTGCATGTATATACACGGCGTCCCTGGCAACGGTAAATCAGCGCCCACGCCTGGCTCATATATGCCTGCTGCTGCGTCCGATATTGAACGCGCTCACGAGACTTTCGCAAGAGCCGGCATCTGAGTGTGTGTGTGTGTAAGAGAGGGGAAAAAAGCAGGAGTTCGCTAAGTTGCGCCGAACTAATTGCCCGCGGATATACGCGAATGTATAGTGTCAACGAACATGTGAGGCTGTAGCTATATATATTAGTCGCTGCTGCTGCTGTACTTTTCAGCCTAGTGGTGCATGAAAAGAAAGAGGAGGAAAAAAAAGATATATAGGAGCTAAGGAACTCGAGAAACTCGCGCGACAACGCGTATACATGTGCAGCGGTGAGTTTTTCATATAGCTGATGTTTCCAGCCTGTGTATGAGAAAGAGAGAGAAAGAGAGAGAGAGACGTTTTACTTAAGAGCACATAGTCGCGCGGTTATATACCGGTGAGAATTGCTTAACTCGACTTGTTGGCACCGTTTTCTATTGGAATTAAACAGATGATGAAGTAGTTGAAGGTAATTGCGTGAATACACATCTGGAGTATATATATATAGATATGCTCGCTTTGATAACGGTGGTGGTATTTTATTAAAAAAAATTGGACGACCTTGGTTGCGGTGTGCTCTGCGCACTGCCAGGAGTGTGTTATAATACTTATTGTTAGATTATTCAAAATTTTGCTCGATAATTCATTTTTTTTTTATCGATCGATAACTTGATCAGAAATCTATACCGGCCTATATGAAATCCTGTATTTCCACTCTATAATACGGATAAAATTTAGTCCTCTTTTTCTTCATGCGTGCATACACTATTTTTTATCATCAATCTTATCTTTGAAAAATATAATTGTAAAGGAATACAAATTTCTTCCAATTTAATGTATAGATACACTGTAACAAGTTTTAGTCTACCAGTTGCGTATGCAATGTATAAGCAAAATCTATGTGATTATGATCAAAGTTAATGGGATACACGGAATGTTTAGACCCGATATATATATATATTGTAAATAATAATTTTCTGAAATAATGATATAGGACTGACTTTATATTGACTTTTTGTAGGTATATATATAAATATCATTTATACCTATTGAAATAAAAAGTTCAAATATTCTTTGTATTTTGGTATGTTTGATATATTGAATACCGATAAATCCACTGAGAAATGGCCTATCATTCCTATCAATATCTAGTCGCATATAAGAAACGATACTGATATATGCGGACAGTATATTTATATATATATATATACAGCTGGACGCTTTCAAATGCAATCTTGATCGCTGAAAGCCGTTCAGGCATTCGAAGCATCCAGCTACTGCTATTTATATGTCGCTAAAGGCACAAACTTGTGACTACTGTAATAGAAATATTCTTTGAGAGAAATGGTTAGAGAGATGGGCTGCAATTAAGTTCCTTTGAGGGAAATCCTACACGCATTCTGGGTTGAATAGTGATTATGATAGTAAGTAAAGTGAAATTCCATATTAAAGGATGAGGATTCGTTCTTAAAATGAATCGATTTCACTTTATATATATATGATTTTATGGAACTAACACTTTTTTAAATAACTAAATGTGTGTGATTATTTAGTTTTATGCATACCATTAGATTTCAAAAGAAAAGAATGTCTACTTTCACGACACTGTATTTTAATGATTCGTAATTATATTTATAGAGAGTGTAGAATAAAATTTCATTGTATTCGATGTATTCGCACATAATGTCCTTTTATTTTCTGTAATATGTCATGTTAATAAATAAATAAACACCGATAAAAGTTCAGTTCAGTTTATCCATTTATTCGAGTTGAAACCTTATTTTATTTCACAAGATGACTATAATTTTTTAGACTAGATGAAAGCGCATTAATAATTACTCGTGGTTTTTATCGGATATTGGTTTTGTCCCTTATGGTATGAATAAATTCATGCTAGAAATTGTACAATTCATAACCAACAAAAGCCGTATTTAATCGAATACATAGTATTTATACCGATCTATATTTAATATAACACTTGAAATTAAGTAGAAGAAGTAATAATTAATAAAATTTTATATATATTTATTTCAATTATAAATGAAATTTTACAACAGTTGTATAAAATTGCACAGACCTATCTGTGACCATGATACAAGAAACCGTCTTTCTTGCGTACGCTCGAGTGAAATCGGTCGACAAATTCTTAGACGTCGCAGGCGAAGCGCACGAAAAAGAGAGGAGCGCACAGAGAGCGACTGTCTGGCGCACGTAATGAGGAAACCAACCGCAACAAACGTCCTTAGCACCTTTATGTATATATATGTGTACTCGTCGCTTACCATGCACTGCGGTCTGATCCCCACACTTTCGCAAGTTTTGATTAGGTGTGCACGTCTTGGTAAAAGAAAAGAGAGAAAAAAAAAACACCTTTGACACACGTATCTCGAAATCAGCTACACGATATTTTTTGCTCTTCCTCGTATATATAAACAGCCATTACTCGCTGTATTAACGACTCGAAGAGGCTCTCAAATGCTTTATAGTGTCGGCGAACGCGAGCAAAATCCGGAAGATATGAGAATTTTACTTTCATCATTCGCTCAGTCGTGTTTTAGTGCCTGTCGACATTTTCGATCGTGTGTCTAAGCACATTAATAATGCAATTTCGAGACTTTAAGGATTCGTTTGAGGTTGATGGTGAATATTGCGTACACGTGACGCCTTTCGCATGCAAGTTCTTATTGCTGGAGTTTTGGTACCCAAGTTTCGTATAAGCATGCGTGTATGTATAAGCGTTCTTAAAAAAGTGAGTAATAGCGAGACGGTAGCTAATAAAATGCAATTGGTATAGGTTTTTCTTTCAGGTCCGTTAATGAATTCGGTACATATATGCGTAATGACTCGATGCTTATTGCCTGCGATTACCGTTTTTTTTTACGATTCTGTGGACTGAATAGAAAACTGCTATAATTGTTTATTCAAGCAATGGAACCTTTCTTTTTAAAATAATAAATATGATTAACTTCTTTATACACTCTTTACGTACATTTAAATATATATATGGTTAACGGATAATTATGCATTCACTAAATTGGGTTTACTTTGACTAAGTAATTAAATACCTCAAAAAAATCAAAATTGCACCCTACTTTATATAGGTGTAATTATATTCATGAAAACTACAGAGTAGTTTAAAACTGCTATATTATTACTTGTCGAGAAAAGTACCTAAACTCATTTAGGACACTCATTTAAATACATATAGAAAATATATTAATAAATATTAAGTCTCAGACTGTATATGACGAAACTTTTAATATTCATTCGTCAAAAGTAAATGATATATTAATCCTCAGAAAGTCTTGCGTATGTGCTGAAATCATGCGTATAACGAGCAATCCGTCAAGAGCGATAGACTTTTCCACTACACCTATATATACATGTATATAAGGTCGTTGCGTCGCTCAACACACGGAGCCGCATTCGCATATGTTTATACAGATACATAGCCAACAGACATGTAGATATGATGTAATCGGTGCGCTCGGCGGCTGCTGCATCATCGGTTCGCCGCAAAAAGTTCAATGGACATCTCGCGCCTATTATTATATATATATAGTTACTCGTCCGCCGCGGTTGACACGCTGCATTGCTGCGCGGCGTTACAGAGACATGCAGAAATAAAGGAAAATAATGCTTTGGTATACGGTCCCACGCGCCAGGAGAGAGAAGAAACGGGAACGAATGCATCGTCGTGAGCCTATATATATATATGGGTGGATAATTTATCCTTTGCCGCGCCTGCGCCTTGCGCACCATAAGCGCAAGGACGATCGCGCCTCGATACGTATAAGCGTGCGCATTCAACTCTCTATATACAAGAAAATTCCTTCGAGCTACGCGTGTATATATAAGTGTATAAACTAACGATACGGACGAAACGCGATTGCAAAATTAGTGTGGTCGCGAGCTAAGGTGCATATGTAATATATAATATGTGTATAATGCACCTATACGGCGACTCGAGCGATGAAGTGTTAAAGTATATAGAGGTGAAGGTATGGGACAAATGGAATCAGGAGCATTGGGATTATAATCCAGTATACACTCGAGACGCTAATTTCTATATGTATACCTGAGGCGTGTACGCAGGCTTTTGCGCAATCAAAGAAAGTTTATAAGTATACATATATATAGTGACGCCGCGGGTCGACGCGCGTTTTCGTGCAGCTATGCGTGTTCCGGCATGACAAGGCCGATTTCGTTTCTCATCCGGGAAATTTCGCGTTTGTGACGTTGCTGCTCCTCCTGCTTGTATATATATATGTAAGTATATATGCATGCGAGTCTCCGCGGAAGACAGGATATATAGTCGTTTCGTCTCACTCTCTCTCGCTCTCAAAGTGACGTACTATGCGAGCGATGCCGTTGGCCATATTATTTGGTTTAATTAGGATGGAATGAGCTTGACGCGGATGGGAATGAGTGTATATGGGAAATATGATTGTGTAAACGTACATGCGGCGCACTGGATCCGCTTCGGAGGTAAATGTATAGACTGCGTTTAATTGTATATGGCTGATTGTCGTATGTATAAGAGCTGGCTAATTTCTTAATAAGATTCGTGTACGAAATGTCGGGAATGCGTGCAGTTGAGGTTTTTCCAGTTTGTTTTTTAATTTTAATTAAGCTATTATAATTAATGCGAGCGTTAAGCTGCTGTTATGCCCTCATACAATTTGTTTGATGAATCAAACACGAAAGAATGTTTGGAAATAGTTTTCGCTTTTTTCAAACTCGGCATCTTTAACAGTTATAGGTATACTCATAGGTATAGCATTCAACGTATACATATATATTGTTTAAGTCATCGTTTTTAGTATATATATATTTAAGTTTTATTATTTACTCGGCTCTTAGAAAAGATTATTATGACTGCAAAAATCTTTTTGAAATAACACGTTTTCTATATTATCTTTCTAATAGACTATTATGATATTTGTAAAACCTGAAGACGTTATATTCTACGTATTTAAGAAATACAAAGAAATGCGGTTTTTTACAACCATTTAATTCTAAACATAAAATTGAAAAATGCAATCTGTTACAGGTTATTTATCAATGTGTTTTTCAAGGATTTTCCTTACTATTCATTATATCAGATGAAGTAAAAACTGTTTTTATTCTGAATTAAATATGTCTGCTTTTATTTTTAATTCATCAACTTGTTCATACTACTTAAGATGTATTCCAGGTAGCTATAGTTATATATTACATTTATTTTATTTTTCTAGGACTGATTTCTAAGAGTTTCTTGCAGTACAATTTTTTATCATTATAGAAAAGCATTATTATACATAATAGTGATGAATTCATTTGAAGACTGCAATTTTAAAATGTCACTGTGATTCAGTCGTTAATATAAGTCTTTAAATCGCACGCTCTATTAGATGAAACAGGATCTTTCTCGTATTGATAATTTATTAATAAATGTAAATAGGTACTTAACTAAACATGATATTTTATAAATGTTGCAAAAGTGGTGATTTTATGCACATTACAATTACGAAATTGATCAGAAATGGGATAAACAGAGTAAGAAAGAAAACATAAAAAATATGCAGAGTCAGTGGTCATAAAAGACTCGAGTTAACCGCAACACCGAATGTACAGTTTAAGAATTTTTATAATAAAATTTAAGATGCCAACCTACAATTTCTTTTGCAAAACCTTTCGCTATAACCTCTGGCGCACAATAACATAACGTTACATAGCGGACACAGAAAAGATCCTTTTTTTTCCATGAGTCAGGACATAGGGACATAACGGAGTCCCCCGCAGTCACTTCATGGATATTACGCATATGCGTGGAATAAAAAAAGAACGCTCAGAAAAAAAGAATACGCACGAAGGAGAGGATAGCGCGCGAGTGTGCCAGGTATATAATCTTTGTAACAGAATCGGCGACGGCGGCAGTATATATATTAGCTACACCGCGCAGACTTTTTCAGATAAGGACGTCTTTCGAGCTGGTTCGCCAAGCTTTCGAGCCGTATTTATACAACAACGCTGCTGCTGCTGCTGCTGCTGCAGGAGGTATACCTATATACCCAAGCGATTCGTGCGAACAAAAAAGACGAAGCGATTCCGCTGTCGACAATCGTGGATAATAGATATCTATCGGAGCGCGAATTGTGGATGAAAACATAATCCGCAGCGGATATATAGGATAATAGGACTTTAAACTCGACAATGAATTTTCTCTTCATTTTTCATTATCTGCAGTGTTTCATCGATGACTCGCGCACCTCTCGCGCGCTTTCTATAATAATTGGATCCTCGCCTTCTGGATTTCCTGTGCTTCGCTCTATTCGCGGTGCTCGTTTAATGTATAGCCAGCAATTTAATTGACAATAAAGTTTTGTATAAGATTAACCAGCTACTTGTATTTTTTTTATGTAAAATATCGTTATACTATATATACAGAGATTTCAATAAAGTGAGAAAATTTTCAATATTTGTCACTGATCTAAGGTTTTACATGCAGTTATCGTATTATTAAATTAGTCAGAGAGATAAGAATTTCTATCTATACAGTATTGGTTCACAATCAGTTTTCATTTAAGAGGATGTCGGAGCATCGCCTCTCCTCAATAGTTCGTAGTTCCAAGTTTTTGGAAAAACGATAAGTCCAATAAACCTCATATTGCACAGAATAATTAATTATAGTTAGCACTAGGATACCTAACTCTTAATATTTCTTAAAATTATAAATAAAAAAAGTTACACGCAGCAATAGGCATATCCATAATTTTAAGGTTAACTTTCAATAAATAAACACCTCTTACTAGTTCCAAGTTTTTGTAAAAACGATAAACCATAACCACATGAAATTACACAAAACGATTTATTATATTGAGAACTAGAGCAAGTAACTCTCAGAATTCATTTTTACCATTAATAGAAAAAGATATAATCGAATAAAGAAATACGTTTATTGCTCCGACATCCCCTTAAGC
>UELU01102319.1:0-16281 GCA_900490025.1 Megastigmus dorsalis | reverse complement strand
CTTCTACGAAGGTTATAGAATATGGAATATCCGAACTAGTAGTGTAGATGCTTAACATTGCAGTTTACGAACCATGCACGTCTAATTATTAATTAATTATATTTTTTGATTATATGATTTCTATTAAAATATATTTTATTAGATTGTTTAAAATCTATTGTAAATTTTTTACGGTGAACGTTTTCTATTCAACATTTGAATAGAACATGGACGTTCAAGTTGTGTTCACTATTACAAATCCCTGTAAATGTCCGTTAGTTTTCTATACGAGATAATATTTTGATATATTCATAAGCATTGCTGACAAACATTTTTAGCACTTTATTACCCACGGATTTCAGTTACAAATCGAAAATCTAATAACGAGATTAAGTAAGAGTGAACGAAAAATTATTAAATTTTTGACTAACAGATCTTAATCCCCTAGTTTAGTGTTCTCAATCGGACAAGAATATCCATATCTGACTCTTAAATTACGATTTATGGACTTCAAAAAATTTGATTTACAATAGAAATTGAAGAATTTACTGCAGTATTTTTTACTGGTACTTTGAAATAATGACTGTACATATGGATACTTTATTTATAATAATTTGAATTTTTTCCAATTCGGATATATATCTTCCTGCAGAGTTCATATATGAGAACTGAGAGCCATAGGTTTCCGTATAGACAGACTCTTAGCTCTACACAGATGTATGTATGTATGAATGTATGAATGTCAGAAAGTATGGACAAAGGTATGGCAGAAAGTATGCGTAAAAGTATGGACAAAGGTATGGCAGAAAGTATGCCTAAAAGTATGGACAGAAACAAATATAGGCATGTGGACGATCGAAATCTAAGTGTCCATACTTTTACGCATACTTTCTGCCATACCTTTTTCCATACTTTTACGCATACTTTCTGACATTCATACATTCATACATACATACATCTGTGTAGAGCTAAGAGTTTGTCTATACGGAAACCTATGGCTCTCAGTCCTCATATATGAACTCTGCAGGAAGATATATATCCGAATTGGAAAAAATTCTAGAGTTTCTATTTGGGCCACCACCGCACCTCCGCGATGAACTCGACGAAAATTCTTACACACCTGTCTCAGATAAATTTCACACGGTGAAAGTGTATCCTGTAGATCGGATTCCGCTCACCTGGACGAGACCAGCTGGTCTTGTATTTAATGCAGAAGACCATAGGAGGAGTGGTATGTATCGGATTGTCATATATGTTGAAATAAACGGTACTGGTTTCTACTTTGATAGGTTTCGCAGACGGCCTCACATTTCACAGTTTGTGAATTATATACAGAGAAACTTTAAAAAGTTTAACTGGAATAATGTTCAATTGCAGAGTTATTATTCTGCTGTATGTGGATATGGCTGCAGGATTGGATTTCACGCGTTTCTTGAAGAATTTTTCGTTAGACGTGAAAAAAATGATGCGATTGCACAAAAATTTGTAGATAAACTGTGCAATATGTAATTTGAGTTCAAATATGTTGGAACTTGATAGTGCTGTATAATCGTCTCTACAGAGAGTCCCCCATTGGCTCCTCGCCAACAGAAGTACTGATTTTGGCATATAAATCTCCAGAATATAAATCAAAAAGAAGAGGAAGATGAAAACTTGTACTCAAGCATGCCACAGTCACCAGCTTCTGTTTTTGATATATGAACTGAACATCTTAGGAAAGATCATCTTCAACGGGCTGGAAAATACTTCGGCCACATACGTGCGCACACGACTCGTACTTGACATATCTCCGTTAAAACCGCTTGATATGAATTATTAGAGTAATATTTAATTTAGAAGAACAAACGTCCTCCTACTTTCGTTAAGCAAATAAAGCCGATTCGTGCGTATACGTTCCTCCCTTATTTAGTAAAAGAATTGCGTGCGAATTTTCGCGATAATGTTTAATGCGTAGTGTAAAACTTTAAGTTAAATTGTTTTTCCGAAATACTAGTAGTTATTTCTTTAATTGTTAAAGGAGCGAGCTTCTACATCTGCGCTTGAATAAATTTTTGTTATATTTTATTTTTGTTAATTAAATTATAAAATTTATTTTTCAATAGATTCTACATTAATAAAATTTAATTCACTGAGTAAACCTAGTTACTCTCCTGTTTTTACCGAAATCTGATCCTAACATCTATCGACCGTCCTGGCTCCCTGAGCATCCCGATAGAGTCCGTAAAAATGAAACAACTCCGATAGAGGGCTGTTGCAAGCCTTTAAGCAATAGTCGAACCGTCTAAATTTGCTTGCTCGATTGGCTTTTAATTATTTAGTATTTTAATTTTACTTTCTAAAGGTCTGCCTATCCCTCGTGAACTAGCAGTAGTGCGAGCTTTAGGAAGAATAGGTTTTGAGGTATTAGATTTATTAGAACTTGATTTTTCACTCAAAACCACACATTTTACATTTTTTATAATTTCTTGAATGTCAATAGGGTTCCTTGATATAGCATCTGCATTTGTGTTTAAACGTCCGGGTTTGTACACGAAGCGATATTGATACTCCCGTAATCTGGCATGCCAATTGATTAGCCTCATTAACAGAAGTTTTACCGAATCTATCCATTTTTTTACAAGTTATTGAAAAAAGTATCCTGATTTTGAACTTCACAAATTCATCAACTGACATAATAACAGTAAACACAAAATAAAGCTCAGTTACTCATAGTTAACAATATGATTTCTGGCTAATTTGATCAGGTGCTGCATTTAAATGTGGATTTTAGATTTTATGAAGTCATCTAATCAAAATAGCAGGTTTAAGTCACGTTCAAAGCCCTGAAGGCTTTGAAATTGAGAAGTAGACTGGAACATGCCTGGAATTAGTTTTAAAAACGACTTATTTGTGATCCATCCATTTTTCTACTTAACGGACTACCTTCTAAAAATTTATACTAATAAAACATGTTAACCACTTCATGTACTATTTAATCACTCCGAAAGCATTATAGTACATATAAAAAATTAATTTAATGTTTATGATTTTTTTTATATATTACGTACCTCGAATCCGATATCAAGGTCGTACGTGACTTACAATTAGAAAGTAAACAAAAAACTAAAGTAGGACAATTATTTTTTTAGCCATAACTAGTCTAAAATTGTTAAAAAAGTTAGGGAGATGAAATTTTGCACATAAGCACCATTTATGAACAACATTAATTAGAGCATTTAATAAGTGACATTCATGATAGGGTAAATTTCACATGATTATCCTGCTATGCCCTTTTACATACTGATTCTAGCATAAATTCAGCTTCTTTTTTTTAATAATTTTATTAAAATTACTGACGATTCTCCGATTCCAGAATATTGCTCATTTCTCTTGTTTTCTGAAATGTCACAAGATTCGGATACGAATTGATTGCTGCGCTTCTCGAGATGTCCATCCGGGGAGTGGCATTCGAGTTTAAAGACTCTTGAGGAGCCTGAGAATATTGAGAATTTTGAGAATTTTCTGGATATCGATTAGGTACAGAATTTTGCAAGTTGGTAGATCTCCTATCACAATTCGATTTATTATATGCATTTACTATAGCAAGGTAATTGATGAGAATCATAAGGAGAGCAAGAAGAATGTTCATACATAAAAGATGGATTGCAGGAATAATATAAATGTTTATTAAAATTATTAAGATCAAGATCAATACAGGGATAGGATGAATCAAATGAAGGTATGTTTAATCTAAGAAAATTTCTATTATAATTTTATTTGGATTGAAGTTACCATTACGGGCTGAGAAAAATTAGAAGGTTGATTAATTTTAGAAATGTCTGCTTCTTTTCCTTCTGAATTGTATATACATGACTACTCGGAGGAGGAGTAAAACTTCCTTGAGAGTGACTTGTACTTGCGACTTTAATAGTTTTTGCCTTTTTATATGCTTTATCTAAACAGACTATATTATCCTAAGCCTGCTGCATTTTCTGTATATTTTCATTTTAACACAGCTTTAGCTAAGTCAATAAGTGTAATCATATGTGTATACAATTCCGAAACACTGTCATCGCGATGAAGTCTAATAGGTAACATTTCTTTGACATAATTGGCATATGATTTCCCAGGTGTATATTGGTCTAATAATATCGCAATCAGTTCCTGTATATTTTGAGACCTTTTTCCAATAAAGCTATCATCAGCTACTCCTCTTAAACGGGATAGACAAATTTGACGTAATTGGTTTATAAAGCGCCTGGAATTAACACGTTTCCACATTCTATATCTTGAATAAAGTCTCTTAGTGATTTATTGTTACCGTCAAATTTGTTAATGCTTTAAGTTGCATTTTGAAAATAAAAACTATACGTTATAGAATGGTTTGCTTCAATCATAGATTCATCGATGGTTGGTATATTGTTAGGTTGATAGTAAAGTTTAGGCCTTCAAAACAATAAATTGTAAAAAAAAGGAAAACTGATAAATATATTTTAGTCGGTCTTTTACAGTCTGTTAATCACAGTGGCAATCAGATTGCCCTTGTTTACATTCACCCACGTAGAATCTGTAATAAATCTAAATTAATTAAAACCTCAAACAAACTTTATTAGTAAAGGGCAATCTGACTAAACCCTACCACCAAAAATACCGACACCGTCCTACGTTTTGAACCCACTCCAGCTCCTCTTCAGAGACTGAAATATCAACTTAAATTATTATCTATCCTTATACCTCCCCCCCTGCCCTACAATCCCAAGAAACAAAGAAAGAATGATAAATGTTATCTAATCTGCTCGACTCTAACATCAATTTCACACTATTTCGGTTTCGATTATTTCAATTATTAAATAGGCTTTCTAAATTATTAGCATTTTTAAAGAAAACTTGAATATTAGGTTTTATAAAATCACTTCTAATCCTTTCTGACAAACCCCTAACATATGGTAAACTAAAATATACATACTATCCATTTCTATTCATTGTCTGTTTTTCTATCCGCTTCTCCAATCTACCGTTATAAATTTCCTTCACTCTCTCATCAATCATTTTATCAATAAACTGTACCGGCTAATTAGTAGTCATAAATGTTTCTCTAACTAACTTTGAATTATTTTTCCTAAAATCTTTATTTGACAATTTAATCGCTCTGTCAATGACACCCTTGATCGCACATATCTTATTTCCGAACTGGTGGTAAGAATTAAAATTTAAAAATTTAACTGATCATGTAGGGTTTCTACACCAGTGCCTCAGAGCCGTCGTAACGGAAAGAGACATCCTGCCTGCTGGTGGACGAGCGAAACCGCGGACCTCCGCAAGAGGTCTCTGTCCCTGCGCCGCCGCGCGCAAAGGGCCAGATAATGCGAACTCGTCGTAGCCCCCTTGGCCGCGGGATACCTTGCGGCCAAGAAGCAACTAAAGCGGGCCATCAAGTCCAGCCAGTGGCGCTGCTCGTGAGAGCTGGGGGAGGAGCTGAATAGGGATCCGTGGGGTTAGGCTACAAGATCGTTACCCACAAGCTGGCGGCTTTTGCAGTTAGCAGTCCAACAGACGCGGGGGGATCAATAACATCGTAAATCCCTTGTTCCCCGGGCATCCCGAGAGGCAACGCCCCCAGGAAACATTCAGCTGCTCAGTTGAGTCTCTATTCACGAGGGCAGAGCTCTCAAGGGCGGTTTCGTGTATGCGAAACAAGAGAGCTCCAGGGCCGGATGGCCTCCCGGCGGAGCTGCTGAAGGCGATAGCCGTAAGTCACCCGAGCCTCTTGCTGGACATGTACAACTCGTGCTTAAAGGCGGGCATATTTCCAGCACACTGGAAGGTCGAGAAACTTGTCCTGATCAGTAAAAGCAAGGGTCCGGCAAACACTCCAGCATCGTACAGGCCACTATGCATGCTGGACACCGTAGGCAAACCGCTGGTGAAGCTGCTGAAGCCCGTCTCCTAGCAGCCGTGCAAGAGGCAGGAGTTCTAGCCCCTCGCCAGTACGGTTTTAGACGGGGCAAGGTAACCATCAATGCACTCCAGGAGGTCGTTGACGCCGCAAGGTTGACGGAGTGAGGAAACCATTTCTCATGCCCCGTGCGTTTGCTGGCCACCTTAGACGTGAAAAATGCCTTCAATGCCGTCAGGTGGGACAAGGCGCTGGATGCCATGGAGCGAGATTTCCGGGTTCCCGGGTACATTCTCCGAATGCTCGGGAGTTACCTCGGGAACCGCTCCATAGTCTATGACACCGATGATGGCCCGATGAAAAAGGAAATAACATCTGGGGCAGCTCAGGGCTCTATCCTGGGTCCCGACGTTTGGAACATCTCTTACGACGGGATCCCAAGGATGGAAATGTCCGAGGGCACGTTCCTGATAGGGTATGCGGACGACATAGCGACCATCATCATCGCAAGAGATGTCGACGGGTGTCACATGCGACTCAATCAGGTAATGCGTCGAGTGACCTCCTGGATGGAGGATCACGGGCTCGAACTAGCCGATCGTGCTGCTCACTGAGAGGCGCATCAACACCTTGCGCCCGATGAGCGTAGGAGACGCGACGGTCCAGACCAAGCCAGCTGCTAAGTACCTGGGGGTGACGCTCGACTCAACATTCACCTTCGGGGAATACATGCGCAGTGCGACCGACAACGGCGACACGCTACGATACGAAATGTACCGTAAGCGTATGGCCCCAGTGCAACGGAGAACGGCTCTCCGTATCGCGTGCTCCTACCGTACGGTCTCCGAGCCCGCGGTGCTAGTGGTCGCTGGGGTTATACCCATCGACCTACTAGCCCAGGAGCGTCAGTTCGTTCACCAGCAGAAGCCTGTTTTGGGCAAAGCGGCCGCCCAGAGAACTGCTAGAGCCAACACCATCCAGGCCTGGCAGCAGAGATGGGCGGCAGAAACGAGGGGCCGATAGACAGCAAGGCTAATTAGCCATCTGGACCCCTGGCTAGCCTAGGAGGCTGGTGAGGTAAACTATTACTTCACCCAATTTCTCACAAACCACGGCTTGTTCTGCTCCTACCTCCGCAAGATGGAAAAGGTAACGGGCCAAGCTGTAGCTACTGCGACTTTCCCTCGGAGGACGCAAACAACACCTTTTTTGAATGTAGAAGGTGGAGCGTCGAAGGAGGGACACTTGCAGCGGACCTTGGTAGCGTCACACCGGACAACGTCATTGGTATGATGCTCCAGGGTCACGAGAAATGGGCAAAGGTGGCCGTATTTATAGAGACGGTCCTACGCCGAAAGAAACAGGATATGGACGGCATGCAATATCGCAGCCGTCCTTAGAAGAGAGCTCCTCTTGGGAACAGCTGGACACGGTGGCCCCAGACCGGTAGGTGCGGGATAACAGCGAGAAGATGTGCCCCCCCCCCCTCCTAAGTAATGCCTCACGGCGGTACTGGAGGGGAGGGAAAACAAACTGGCTCGTGCTTTCAAGGAGGCGGGGTTTTAGTGAGTATGCCAGACCATTTGAACAAGAAAATCCCACACAGGGGGAGACATGTGTCTCCCTATCGAACATAAAGATTTCCCTTCACCCCGAAAAAAAAAAATAAAAAACCAACTCAATTGATTATTATCTGACTCTACCTCTTTGCAAATCTAATTCTATCATGGATGGAATAAAACACATCCACCATTTCGTCCACGAAACAGTCAGGTACAACTGCAAGAATGTCATCAACATATCATTTAAAAACAATTGGTTCAAAAACCAACTTAGACAAAGCAACACCTTCCAACTTTTCCATCACCAAATTAGATGGAACCTATAACAGGTGACAAATGTTATTCCATAGGACAACCATATGTTTGTTCATATAAAATATTATCAAAAGAAAAATTATGTTTTTAAAAACCAAATTAAGTGACTTAATAAATTCATCTTGTGTTAAAATAGTATGTACTTTAACTGATTGTTGATTCTATCGTTCGATCGAAGGCTAGATTGAAGAACGTAATATAGAGGCAAAATAAAAAAAACTTTATTATTGCAACGTTTCGAAGGTATAAAACATATACTCTTCTCTTCAGACTAATTACAAACATTTGCATTTCTTAATTATAAGCAATAAATATTTGACACAAAGAAAACGATGAAACAAGCCTTAAATGGCTTATGAACTAATACATTGTTTTATTATTAAAACATTATTCGCCGTGAATCGTTAGACGATGAACTTATGAAAACGCTGTAAAGAATAATCAAAACACGGGAAAATTAAAAAAGGAATCAAAATAAAAATTGTTAAAAATTATAAACAAAGATTAAACACGTAGATTACTCACTTTTACTTTTTTCCTTCACTATTTTCACTCCAACTATCTTTAATATAAGAATTTGTTTTACCAACTTTGGGGGGGATTGTGGGTATATAGGGGGAAATAAGTTGATATTTCAGTCCCTGAAGGGGAGAAACTCCTATGAATTCAGGTCCATTTATTCATACTGGTTACGAAATAAATCGTCGAATAGTTCTTGTTATGAGATTGTTGGGCATCGGTAGAAGTGGAATAAATCTGTTCTGCAATCTTATGGACATTTGTAGAAAAAACGAAAATCCAGATCACGACATTGTCCTTCCGGAGCCGATAGCCGGTGCAAGTGGCAAAAGGCTATTGCTCGAGGACAAGATCCATCACTTGCAAATCTTTCTCCACTACTTCATCCAACTTTAAAAGAACATCTTCCAATTTACGAAGATTTATCAAGAGACGATTTACTTACAAGATGTTTAGGTGGACGCACCTAGAATTCTAATGAAAGTTTTAATTCGATCGTTTGGCTAATGACTCCAAAACATCTGCATTCTGGGTTTAAAATTGTTGAAATTGCTGCTTTTATTGCTGCGGGTGTATTCAATGAGGGATACAGTTCCATTTTAAAGATCATGGACATTCGTATTGAGACTCAATGCAAAATATTTGCTAAAAATACGGACCGTGACCGGATAGCTCGGCAGAACCGGCGCAGCTTAAATGAGTCAAAAGAAGCCCGACTAGCACGAAAACAACAAGTTCTTCAAGAAAATGCATTATTTGATGAAGCTGAAGGAATATTGTATGTGCCAGGGATCGCAGATTAATCGGTAAGTCACTAAAATCAGTAGTTTTCATGTGTAAAAACTTTAAACGCGTTTTTCTGAAAACTACATTTTTTGAATTGGCGTAACTTCTCATTTAAAAACTAAACGACAGAACTTGCTCGAACTTTCCACGAAGTTACTTTATAGTATTGTTTTCTATTTATACCTAAAGATTTAAACTTTTCTTATTAAAAAAGTAATTTTTTAAACAAAAATATAACAAAAAAAACGGTGAAAAATTGATTTTTTTTTAAAGAAGATGACGAATTTCCAATTTTGTAATTTTTTATGCATTTGTAGGTAAGTATAGAGCGAAATTATACTGCTAATCAAAAACTGTTTCTATTTTTTGTTTCAGATCACCCAAAAAAATTGGAGAAATTACGCCAATTGCAAAGTCGCTCGTCACGTTGCGAA
Source organism: Megastigmus dorsalis (assembly GCA_900490025.1). Taxonomy (NCBI): domain Eukaryota; kingdom Metazoa; phylum Arthropoda; class Insecta; order Hymenoptera; family Megastigmidae; genus Megastigmus; species Megastigmus dorsalis. The sequence continues at coordinate 6,811 of UELU01102319.1, read as the reverse complement.
CTATGGCACCGCATAGCACCGCCATTTTGTTTTATTTTTTTAAATAAAAAATAATTTAAGGTTTTTTAATAGTGTGTAAAAATGTTATTAAAATTCAGAAAATAATAAATATTTTTGTCTCCTCAAAAAAAAATCTTAAAAAACTCATCATTTTTTCGTTTCTAAAGGAGTTTCCCCCCTGAAGAGGAGCCGGAGCGGGCTCGAAACGTAGGACGGTGTCAGTATTTTTGGTGGATGGGTGGATGGGTGTAGTTAGATTGCCCGTTACTAATAAAGATTATTTCAGGTTTTAATTAATTTAGATGCATTACAGATTCTATGATTACGAGACTGTAAGACAGATAGAAATATATTTATCAATTTATGGTATAGTTCAGTCGACAAAAGTAATCATTCTATTTTTTTTTGAAAAAAAAAGATCGTTTTATGACAACCTGTGTACGAGATTCACACAAGTTAAACGACCTAAAAATATATTTTTGTCTACTTGCAATTGATCTACGTTAAGAATACGCTCAAGCGTTGAATGCCAGTAAACGATTGAATTGCGAAATTTGCTTCGTTCTGTCTCGCTTACAAACTTTATTTTATGAATGAGAATTACAGTTCATTTTATCATGATAATTAATATTAAGTGTAAAATTTAAGAAAAACAATGATTTAAACCAAACTGATTAAAGCGATTGGTTCTAAACTGTCAAAGTAAATAAGTTTACTTATGAAATCATTAAACAAGTTTCTCGAAATTATTTCATTGTACAATAATTATCTGCTATAATTCCATTTTGTTTATTTATAAATTATAATATTTTAAATGTGATAAAATTAAAATTTGATATGGTACTTGAAATTCATTGGGAAAAAATAACACGACTAAATGATAATGACCCACTAACGTTAAGTAAGCGGTCAGTGAGCAAAAATTTGCACACTAAGCAGTGTCAATGTCAAGTTGGACTTCAACAATATTTGAAAGTCTTAATATAACAATGGGAACACGGATTGAGATATTATCATTGAAATAATTTTCATTCAGATTATTATTGTAAGAGGTCAAAAAAGTTAGTATATGGATATTATTTTACTACTTATATAGAGTAATCGTTGTTAAACGAACCAATACAAATTAACTAACAAGGAGAACCCAAGGGAACCGGGAATCCGATTTTAATGGAATTTTACATTTTTTAATCGAAAATATGAGATACTAGTATCGAAAGTTAGTCTAATCAGCCCTCGGACAGAAGTTAATGCCCATTTCATCAAAATACATTAGAAATCATGGTTGTCTTACAACCTATACTGCAATGCCAATATATATCGTACAGAATATTACAAAAAAGACATCAAAAGTCAGTAACCGAATTCAAATTGAAGTGTGCGCGTTCGACGGCAAAGGCCAGCGCGCAGGCACTAACACTTCGCGGACCTTTGTATTTTTATCTTATTTTTCGTAGACGAATAAATGTCGTTATTACAGTTTATTCGTCTGGCGCTTATTAATAATTTCCCGTGTCCAAGCCCCGATTACCGCCACTCTCCGCGGGACTTGCAGCAATCAGCTGCAAGTCACAAGTTGAGCGGCCGAGCCCGGCAAAGAGAGCCGGCAGTGCGTGTGTGAGGGAACACACGCACACGAGCACACCGAGAACGAGAGAGAAGTCAGAGCACGGAGCTCTCACGTTGTAGCAGGCCGCGGAAACTTATGGTTGGAGTTGCCGTCGGACGTACTCGGTACGGCCCGGGGTAAGTAACCAGCTGCTGAATTAACCGGGGAACAACCCTGTTACAGATCACAGAAGTGCGTAATATTTTTCACACAATAAAGAACAGCTAACAATAGTATGGTAATGTTTTGCCTTTTTTGGAACAAAAAATTTTGCACTCTCAATAGCTAAAAATTACATGACGCAAGGGCAACGAAAAAGAGAGGAACACAATATGTCCAAGCAAACGAAACTCAAACTTTGTTCTTATTGTCCCGTAAGAACGAGAATTATCTGCAAAAATTGTGATTTATCGTTTTGTGTTGAATTTTTCAAAAAAAAAAACACTAAAAAATTCGTATTCTAGTGAGAGGCAAGGGGACTCACTCAAATCAAGCACCTCGACAAGTGAGAGGCAAGGGGACTCACTCAAAATAAGCACTCCAAAGGAGACAAAATTCTACTACGTCCGCGTTGTTGTCTCTGGGTCATGCAAAGAGTAGAATATGTTTTTCTCTCGAAAACTATTGACTTTAGAGAAAAAGTTTATAGAACGGAAATATCTTAGAATTGAACATAAAACTCCCTCAAATTTTTTCAGAATTTTTGGAGATGATTTTGGAAAATTGTATTTTCCAAGTTTTCCACAAACTCAAAAATTTTCTCCAAAAATTCTGAAAAAATTTGAGGGTATTCTATGATCAATATTAAGATATTTTTGTTCCATAAACTTTTTCTCTAAACTCAATAGTTTCCAAGAAAAAAAATTAGTTATATTTTTTATGATCTTTTTTCGATTTGGTCGCCATTTTATTGGAAGGAGTGGTTCAAAAGTTCCGCCAAAATTTCTCTTAGATACTTTAATAGTCGTGATCACCCCTGATCATATTTATATTATGATTTCTTTACGATAACATTGCTAAAAATAATCGCAACTTTGATTTTTTGCAAAAATTTTCTCGTTTCTTTTTTTGTTTAATTGGCTATAACTTTTTTATTACGCATTCAATCACAATTTTGAGCCCAAATTCTGAAAGGGCATTCATTTTAATGTTGAAACACGTGTTTGCAAAATTTTTCTAAGGCCTATAACTACGGAAAAAATCGCGTCGAAAATCAACAAAAAAATCAGGCCTTTTGGTCGTTAATGAGTTAAACATAATAATGTATTATAATATTCATAAAATGTAAAATTTGTAACAATTATGTAGTTGTATTATTAGTAATCCAAATTTGTAATTTATTATGATATAAGCGAAAAAGGAATTGTAACCTCAAAATATAGTTGTAAAGTATGCCTACCGATAAATAACAAAAATTCGATTCTCCTTTAGGAAACCTAAAAATGTCCATTTCGCTCTAGCTTTAACCGATTCCGAAATAATAGCGAAAAGTGAATTCTAACCTCAAAAAAGGAGAAACAGTTTATTTATAAATACCAAACAGTTGGATCCTCCTAGAAGTACCAAAAATTTGAACCGTTTTACTAGGGCAATTTTTGAGATAAAAGATAAAAATGAAACCTAACCTAAAAAAATACAGTTGTAACAAGTTTGTACGTCAGAAGATAACAGAAAGTCAATTCTCTTTTAGGAAACGTAGAAATTTTCTTCATTACGCTCTAGCTTCATCAGGTTTCGATATAAATGCGAAAAATGAATTCTCGAAAAAAAAAGAAAAAAAAATCGGAAAAATATTTCTTCATTCTTGCGAAGAACTTTTTAGTCAGAAATTTTATTTTCAAACAAAGTTACATAATAAAGTAATCTTAGCCCTTTTCCACCCCTACATGAGGGGTGATATTAGGCAAGGGTGATTTTCGGAAAAAATTCAATTTGTCTTTCAAAAGTTGCGTAAGGTATCCCCTTTTAGTCACATAATCAATAAAAAGACATCTTCACCTGTTAGGAGAAATCATAGCTAAAAACGAACACTAGGATTCGAAAGAACAGCTAATTTTACGCACACGGTATCGTTTTTATCCCTTGTTATTCCGATATTTTCCCTATTTTTTTAGATCTTCATAGTAATATAATATATTAATATACCAAGTAACTTTTTTCTTAAAATTATTTAATTACGACTTTTTTTCTACCTTGCTACTTACTATATTGCATGTAAATAAACAGTAGGGTCTAGATATAGGTTAATATCATTAGAATTCTTTTTAACAATCTTTTAAGGGGTGGAGAAGGCCTTCCCGGAACCATCTCGGAGGCCCTGCGACCCTCCACCCCCACCAGCGCCTCAATATCGCAAAAAAGGTGGAAGCTGTTGTAATTTATTGTATGGAAAAATAATGATAAGTTCAAGGACCTCCTTTGATCTTCAACATTATAGTGCAGGCCCATGTGTATGCATGAGGGTATGGTGTATTTATGTGGACGTGTGTTAATGAGCGACCGAGAGCGTGTGTGCATCTGTACACATGTGCGCGTATGAGTATGCGTGCGTGTATGGTGCTCGGTTCCAGTCAATTTCGGTCTCTTCGACTTCGGTTCCGATCAGTTCTGGTTCGTTCCCAATTCAGTTCCAAACAGTTGTGGCTCGGTTCGGTCAGTACCGCTTCAGTTCAAGTACGGTTCCGGTTCATCTCCGATCTGTTCTAGTTTGATCCCAGACAATTCCGGTTGAGTTATCGTCAGTTCCATTCCGATTCAGATCCAGTTAGTCACAATTCATATCCGGTCAGATCCAATTTAGTTCTGGTTCATTTATAGTCAGTTCCTATTTGGTTCAGGTTGGTTCTATTTCGGTTCCGATAAGTTCCTTTCTAGTTCCAATCAGTTCAGGTTTGGTTACGGTCAATTCCGGTCTATTTCAGTTAGTTTATAGTTCGGATATAGTCAGTTCCAGTTTGTTTTCAGTCAATTGTGGTTTGGTCCCGGTCTATTCCATTTCAGTTCCGGTTCGATTACGGTCACTACCGGATCGGTTCCGGGCAGTTCCAATCTCCTCCAGTTCCCTTCTGATCAGTTGTGGTTCAGATCTAGTTCTGATCAGGTCACTTCAGTTCTCGTTTGGATCTGGTCAGTTCTGGTTCGGTTGCGGTCAATTCCGGTCTGTAAAAGTTCAGTCCCGATCAGTCCCAATCTGTTGTGGTTAATTCCGGTTAATGCCGTCCCAATTACCGTTCGTTTACGCTCAGTCCCGGTTAAGTCTCGATCCTTTTCGGTTCGGTTGTGGTCAGTACTGGTTCTGATCCGGTTTGTTCTATTTCAGATTCAGTCAGATTCAGTTTAGTTCTGTTTCAGTTATAATCAGTCCCGGTTCGATTACTTTTAATTCCAGTCTTCTACAGTTTGGTGCTTGTCAGTTGTGTCCGATTTCGGTCAGTTCTGGTTCACTTCGGTCCATTACGGTCTGTGCCAGTTTGGTTCCATTTGGATCTAATTTAGTTATGATTCAGTTACAGTTCTGGTTCTGATTTGGTTACCTCCAATTCAGCTTCTGTCAGTTTTGGGTCGGTTGTCGTCAATGCTGGTCTGTTCTAGTTAGTTCCAGCCAGTTTCGTTCTGTTCCGGTTAGTTCCCGTCCAGTTTCGATGTTACCGTTTGATTCCAGTCAATTCCGGTTCGGTATCAGTTAATTCCAATTCAGTTCCGTTGCAGTTTTCATTCGGTTAAGGTCAGTTCCGATTCAATCTTGTTCGATTTCGGCTCCGTTCTGTTTCAGATCCGGTCAGTTCCGGGTCGATACCGGTCATTACCAATTTGGTCCCGGTCCAGAATCGGTCGCTTCCAATTCGGTCCCGGTTACTTCTCATTCAATGTCAGTCAGTTCCTGTCCAGTTTCGGTCAGTTCTCGTACAGTTACAATATGCTACCGTTCGATTCCGGTCAGATTCGGTTCAGTACCTGTTCAGTTCCTATGAGGTTACGGTCAATTCCGGTATGTTATAGTTCGGTTGCGGTCAGTTTCGGTTCCGTTCTGGCTGTTTCAGGTTCAGTTCCGGTTAGTTCCGGTTCAGATCCAATTTATTTTTGGTTCAGTTACGGACAGTTCTGGTTCGGTTCGTATTGTATATAGAATTAAATATTATATTCAGCGGTCAAAATTGAATATTTAAATCGATATACATTTCAATTGATTAATTGCACCAGGGAGTTTACTTCCAGGGTGTTTACAATTAGTGTGTAATAACTCTTTCAGTAATTTATATTTATAAAATCGCACTTACCCGTAGTTGGCACTGCTCAAATAGAATTTTTTTACGTCAATTAGGCCCTTTATCCAGGTGCGTGTCTCGAGGTACACGAGCAAGAGAGTTTATACCGACAAAATGTACGAGGTCTGTCCGGAAAGTATCGGGCCTACCTTTATATCTCCGCGCCATAGTGTTCGAGCGACCTCTGCGGGGCATGAACGTCAACAGTAAAGCCTCACGAACCTATCGGCTGCTTGCTGACACCTGCCGAAAGTATAGTTCTTGCGCAGCGCGCCGCGAGAGAAAAAGCACGCGTTCGAGAGAGAGAAAAGCCGCGCATTCAAGTGTTTGTGACTGTGTGTTGTGTGCCAGGACCACAAACCATACGATTGCACTGGTCTGCAGCCAGTGCAATATACAACACCATAGAGAGAGAGAGAGAGAGAGAGAGAGAGAGAGAGAGAGATTATTTAGTAATAATCCACCTGATATCGATAAAAGAAGAGCAAGTAACTGTCGGTAAAACAGTTGTAAAATTTTTTTTTTTTTACTATTTTGCTTAGGTTTTTTGGTTGAACAAAAATTGTTTTTTTTTGTAATTAGACCAGACTAGTGAGGCACATCACAAAAAAATTTTTTTTTTTAGATTTTTGTGATAATTTTTATTTGTTTAAAATAGCGGCAGGGTGCTTTTGGGAGAATTTTGTTTTTTTTTGTGGTTCGATTGATTGGTTTTATGAACTAATTGATTGGAGTTCGCGGAATAAAATTTTTTTTTTGTTAAGCAAAAATTCGCTAGATTGGCGATATTCTCCCGGGAGCACAAGGAATCGATCTCAGCACACCACTGGCGGGATTCGAACCTGCGATCACAGGTTTCGAGAGGAAATAGAGCGGGGTTCGAACGTGCACTACAAGGGAAGTTCGAACAAAAGAAGAGTTCGAGCTTGTGCATAGC
>UELU01102318.1:0-16609 GCA_900490025.1 Megastigmus dorsalis | reverse complement strand
CACACACACACACACACACACACATATTGTGCCTTGAAACTAGGGAAGCAAACCAATGCAAGCACACTGCTGGGAGCAGTAGGTGTGCTACAGTCAACGATAGGACGACGAATAGGAAACGACAATGAAGGGACTGCAGCACAACCTAAAACACACTGGAGTGACGCACGACTTATTAGTGCAAACGGTGCGAGAGTGGGAAATAGATGTATCTATTATCTCAGACCCGTACACTCAGCTCGATAGCAAAGAATGGGCTACGGATATAACAAGAGGGGCAGCTATCTGGGCATGTGGTCAATTCCCATTCCAGGAAGACGCCGATAGCGAGCACAAATACTTTGTCAGGGCAAAGCTGGGTGGGATACACTTCTACAGCTGCTATGCACCTCCCAGACTGGACATAGACGAATTTGAGAACTTCCTCAGTAAACTTGTCACAGATGTAATGGAGCATCACCCTGTGATTATCGCGGGAGACTTCAATGCCTGGGCCATTGACTGGGGAAGTAAGTGGACGAACGAAAGAGGAGGAAGACTACTGAAGCTATAACCTGTCTTGATGTAACGCTACTCAATAGAGGAGGACTCCCGACCTTTGAAAAGGATGGGAGAACATCAAGAATTGACCTCACGTTTGCGAGCAATAGCCTGCTACGACAAGACAACAACTGGACAGTTGAAGACAGGTTGAACCTGAGTAATCACCGAGTTATCACGTGGGAAATAGGTAGAAGGGGAAAAGTAACATCCAGAATCAACGCTCGTGGGTGGAAAGCGGAGGAATTCGACGCGGAACTATTCAAGGCAGCACTGGATGCAAGACCCGCCAACGCCGATGATGCAGAGGAGGAAGCGGAAAAAATAATGAAGCGAGTCACCAATGCATGTGATGCAACAATGCCACGGAAAGGAACGACAAATAGGCACCCACCAGTATACTGGTGGAACGAGAATATCAGTTTTCTTCGCAAGAAGTGCATCTCGGCGAGGAGAGTAGCAACGCGCAGTAGAAGAAAGAAAAGGAACTACGAGGAGCGGAAAGAGCAATACAAAAAGGCCCGTCTAAAGCTTACTAAAGCAATTAGGGAGAGCAAAATACGGTGCTGGAAGGAGCTTCTTGAGGAGGTCGAAGTTGACCCGTGGGGAAGACCATATCCGACCGTTATCAAGCACCTGAAGGGACAAGGAACGATGCCACCGACCTGCCCAGTATTCCTGGAAAAGGTAGTGGAAACGCTGTTCCTCAATGGGACAGATGTGTTTTCAGAATTGAACGGAATGTCAATGAGGAGTTCCCTCCCATCACAATGGAAGAAATAATGAATGCTTGCGCTAAAGTCAGGAACTCGAGAGCTCCGGGACTAGATGGGATCCTCAATGTTGCGTTGAAGGCAGCCATTCTGGCGAAATCGGAGGTCTTCCTCAATATGTACTACATATGTCTACAGGAAGGAATTTTTCCAACTAAGTGGACAACTAACAGCAGAGACTGGTTCTTCTCCCTAAAGGGAAAAAACCACCGGATGAACCCTCATCTTATCGTCCACTCTGCATGCTCGATACAGCAGGAAAAATTTTCGAGAGGATAATCCACGGCAGGATAGAAGAGGTAACAGACGGACAACTCTCGAAAAACCAGTTTGGCTTCCGGAAGGGAAAGTCGACACGCGACGCGATTGACCTGGTTGTCAACACGGCGAGAAAAGCCACCTCCGGCGAAAGATGGAAAGGCGGGGACAAACAGTACTGCCTAGTAGTCCCACTCGATGTTGAGAACGCATTCAATTCCGCTAGATGGGACCGCATCATGGAATCGTTGGAAAAAATGAACATTCCTGGATATCTGCGACAGATAGTAGCCAGTTATTTTACAGACAGAGTCTTAAAATATGACACCGAAGACGGACCGAAGGAATACCATGTGACTGGTGGGGTACCACAAGGCTCGGTACTTGGTCCACTCCTATGGAATATAGTATACGACGGGCTTCTGAAACTGAAACTGCCAAAGGCAGTTAAAACAGTGGCCTTCGCAGATGACGTAGCGTTAGTCATCGTAGGAAAACATCTGGAGGACCTCAGACACCTGTTTAAGGTATCCTTCGGTACCTGTAAGGAATTCCTCGACTACATAGGGGTGAAGCTCGCAGGACATAAAACAGAGGCCGTATTGATCACGGGCAGGAAGGAACTCGAAGTGATAACGCTAAAAGTGGGGGAGCACAAAATTACATCCCAACCATATATAAGATACTTGGGCGTACTGATAGACGCAAGACTCAAATTTAAGGAGCACATAGAATATGTCGTGACCAAAGCGACGGCAGTTAGGATAGCTCTATCGAGGCTCATGCCGAATGTGGGAGGTCCCAAACAAAAGAGAAGAGCACTACTGACGTCAGTCATCGTATCGGTCATCACGTATGGTATTTCCATTTGGGTCGGTGCCCTAGCAACTATGGAAAATTGCAAAAAGGTAAGGTCACTCTACAGGCTAAGCGCACTTAGAGTGATAAGTGCGTATCGAGCAGTCTCGAGAGAAGCAGTCGAGGTCATCGCGGGCCTGCTACCAATATAGGAACTAGCAGAGGAGCGTAGAAGATTGTACCAGCTAGCGAAAAGTGAGAACAACAGCAAAGAGCAGAGGAAGAGGGAAGAGAGACATGCAAGTCAATCACGCTGGCAGAGGACTTGGAGCAATTCTGACAACGGACGATGGACGTACCGCCTTATCCCGGATGTCAAGGAATGGCTTAATAGAAGACATGGCAATGTTAATTACTATTTGACGCAGATGCTGATAGTTTAAGTAATACAAGTTGTATCTGGTTTTATTTCAGCAACCCGCCGCCCAACCAGCGCCACCAGGTGTGGACGAGTAGGCACCGGCCTAACCAACACGTCACTTCTTTTGTTTATATTAATTTAAGTTTCTTAAAAATATAGTCTTTTCATTTCATTATAATCCTTAGTATCTTTTATTTATAATACCATCCCCCTCTCCACTTAGAATCCTGGTTTACTCCTGAGCTCACGGGCCGGAGAGGCGAACTGACGCAATAGCGTTACATTATATATATATATATAAACGTATGTATAGATACTTATGCAGACACTTTTTAAAATCGATTTTAATTGTACAATAACCTAAAACTCCACAACCCCCGACCCCATTGATGTTCGCCTGCGGCACCCGTTTCTGTTTAGTAAAGAAATAATTATCAAACTCTAAAAAGAAAAAAAAATTTATAATAACTTATATGGATACTTTATAAAATAGGTTATAATTGTATGATAAATAAAAATATTTTGAACCACGGTCTTAAATATTGTTCGCCTGCAGCGCCCGCTTCTGTTAATAAGCAAATAATTATAACCAAACCAAAAAAAAAATTTTTTTTGAATCCGCATAAGTACCATTTTATGTATGAAAAACTCATATACTTATGCACCAGTCCGCATAAGTACACTTTTGTCTGCATAAGTCACGTTTCATGTATTTATTATATTATATTTATTTATATATATATTAATATTATACATGACGTACATGGCGCGTTTTGCGTGATATTGACATTTGTCATTGTATATATCGTAAAGCTCTTCCCGGTTATGTTATTAATATTATCGCTTGTGTATGATCGTCACTTTTCATCACTTCGTTTTAACCCATTAAAGACCAAGACCCCGAATTTTCAACAACTTTTTCAAGGCTTTTTTTCAACTAAAATCCGACTTATTTTGAGCTGTTCTTTCTAATGGTGATACCGATTTTTTTGCTAAGATTCTCCTGCAAAAAAATATGGCGTGTGTTTCACGAAAAAAAGTTAAAATTTTGGAAATTTTCAATTTTATGAATTTTTTTATAAAGGGAAATGCAATGACAATAATTCAAAAAACTGCCACAAAAATGCAATCGATGTTCAAATGTTAGGGGAAAATTTTTATCATGATACTAAATTATTTTTAACCTCTTCAAAATGACCATATTTATAATAAAGTTAAACGAGTGAGGGAAAATAATAATAAAATTATATAATAATGAAATGTTATAATAGGACAATTGGTATTGAAAAAATGTTACACTAATTTATTAAATGTATTTAAAAAATTAACATATTAAGAATTGTGTGAGAGCATTTTATGTAATATAAATTGAAGCGAGTTAGAGAACACACTCATATTTGTCATGATTTTACCTTTTTAAAGGTAAGTTTTGTTAGATTTCAGAACATTTTTAGAGACATCTAATACCTCAAGTACAAATTTTTATTTATATAAATAAGTAGTCTTATCAATATGTCACTACCGAACTATTTATTGGGTATTAATTTATTATTTATAAAGTTGAATATCGTAATTACGTATCATGACCTAGACTTTTTTTTAATATGCTCATCATTTTACACTTTAAACCAATAGTTATCTACGTGCATCATATTTGTAAATGTTCTACTTTGACAAGATAAAAATATGAAACCGATAACCTGAAGTATACTAACCTGCAAGGATTTCAACGATTACTCATTGCCGGCAAGCAGCATTCACTACGTACGGGAAAAAATACAACTTAGTTCCTAGCCACAACTTAGGAACAAATTCTGTTCCTTTTTAAGTGTCAAGCACCTTGACATTGAAATGCTGTTATTCTGCAGCAGAGAAAAGGTGCACACAGAGACACAACAAGAGCGAGATAACTCGCATGTTTGTAAATGTAAAAAATACTTGATATCGGGGGGCAACCGCCCACCTTGATCTTACTCTCTCTCTCGCGTATCCCCTCTCCATCCGCGCACGCGCGCGTGTGTGTGTGTGCAGTGTAGCCAAAAGCCGCTTCCAAGGAGAGGGAAATTTAAAATAATTAAAAAAACGCTGAAAAAAGTATTAAGAAAAAATTCTTTTTTTGCGTTGATAATTTCAACTAAATTAAAAGCAATAAAGTTACTATGCCAGAATTATTTATTTGTAAGTATTTATTGGCTTGTGACGAAACGTCACAAGCGGATATATTGAATACACCGCGCGCAGTAGTTCGCCCATCCGGACGCTAGGAGGCGAGGGCCAAGACGCGATCAGAAAACTAGTCCTTAGGATATATATATATGACCGCGAGAATCCGATTAGGCGGCGTTCGGGTGAGCTAGCTCTAGTGGAGCACTCGATCTCCCACGTGAGATAGGTGGTTTCGCGTAGTATACTTGCAGGCACCCGCGCCCCACTCCGGGGCAACCAGCGCACGCAGCTGCGATAAGCGCGCCTCCGTACGGCCAAACGCGGGCATATAAGGGCGAGCGCGCAGCTCGGCAGTCAGTCGGTTCGGCGCTCCGACCCAAGCGACTGCTCTCTACTTTGGTGCTCCAAGTATTGATCAGCTTCTAGGGAACGGTGCGACGAGCCGAACCTTCTCATGCCTTGGTGCTCCGGGGATGACGAGTTCCTGTCCCTCGGCTTGACTATTGGCGCCCCGTAGTCAAGACGAAGGGTCCTGACCCAACAACGACGCGTTACGCGCCCCCGCGACTCCGCCGAAGAAGGCTGAAGCAAGAGAGCTTCCTGGTGCTCCGGACTCTCGGACTTTGCCAACCTGCGCCTCTCCCCGGTAGGAGCTCCGCCGTGAAGAGGACAGGCCGACACCTGCACACACACACACACACACACACACCTGTCCATACGCGTTCCGTGCCAGAGGATGGAGTAACTACTTGGTGCTCAGGTAGTTACTCAATCCAGCGGCCCCTGCATCCTCCACGACCGGCGCTCCGTAGTGAAGGAAACAGGCGTAGTCACCGACCGAGTTCTTTTAATATTATAAGGTCAGTGATAGTCATGGGCAGAGCAATGTAAAGCCACACACACACCGATACACCAACGTCTAGCGTAATTGTAATCGTACTAGTGAACGCCGTTTCATTGTTTCAGGCTCAGTCACTCTCCACGGACTGATACCCCGAGTTGCTCCCTGGAGGGCTGTATATACAGGGTGTTAACAAATAGAATATCACACTGTATGGATTCGGAAAGAGCGAGAAATTCTAAGTAAATAATCACTAATAAGCTTTTCGATCCGATCAGTAGTTACTGAGTAATCATCGATTGAAAATCAGTCGATCAGGCCAATCAGCGTAAAGCTACAGCAGCAGCGGAGCGCAAGGAGAGTAGAATGCCTCTCCGCCGCCGGCCGTCGCTGCGCCGTCTCTCGGTCTCTCTCTCCACACCGTCATTCGCTAGTCGTAGGTTCAGCGAAAAATAAAAGGCACGGCAGTCTGATCCGAGCACTTGTTTGTTGAAAGCTTATAATAAATTCTTTATTTTGAAATACTTTTCAGGACTTCTCGAAAATGATGCTTAGAGTAGTATAAAACATTGTTATACCATCTAAATAAAAATGTACGCTTTTAAAGGAGTAGTAAATCATAAATACACCGAAATCCGTGTTTAGTCACAGAAACCGTTCGAAATTCTCATTCATAAATAAATCTGATTTTTTTGCGACTAGTTCATAAATGAATATCAATTCTTTTTTATTTTAAATTAATGAGATGTCTTATTAAATCTTTTTAATTATTGATAAGCAATTGAAATGCACAATTTTGAATGCGATTCCGTAGCTAAGGCAACGTTTCTGCAGCTGCGCCATCGGTTCATATTAATTCCGGAAGTTGAGACTTTTCTATCTTGTAGAAGAGGTCGAAATGAACCAATCAAGCTATCAGTGGCCTATTTCAAGGTGGGCAAAATTACTGTTTTGCCCGAAAAACTAAGAAAATTGTGTATTTTGCGTAAAACATTCGGTAGCTAAGGCACCATTTCTGCAGCTGCGCCATTATTTCATATTAATTCCTGAAGTCAAAACGAAGAGATCAAGCTATAGTAAGCCCATTTAAGAGTGTGTAAAATGACTCAGATAATGTTTACGTATTACGTTGTGTATCAATGAATTAGTACCGAATTAAGAGACTAAATTTCAATCGCTTATCAATAATTAAAAAGATTTAATAAAGCATCTCATTAATTTAAAATAAAAAAGAATTAATATTCATTTATGAACTAATCGCAAAAAAATCAGATTTATTTATGAATGAGAATTTCGAACGGTTTCTGTGACTAAACACGGATTTCGGTGTATTTATGATTTACTACTCCTTTGAAAACGTACATTTTTATTTAGATGGTATACCAATGTTTTATACTACTCTAAGAATCATTTTCGAGAAGTCCTGAAAGGTATTTCAAAAAAAAGAATTTATTATAAGCTTTCAACAAGCAAGTGCTCGCGTCAGACTGCCGTGCCTTTTATTTTTCGCTGAACCTACGACTAGCGAATGACGGTGTGGAGAGAGAGACCGAGAGACGGCGCAGCAACGGCCGGAGGCGGAGAGGCACTCGGCGGGCCGCCCCACTCTACTCTCCTCGCGCTCCGCTTGCTGCTGTAGATTTACTTTGATTGGCCTGATCGACTGATTTTCAATCGATGATTACTCAGTAAGTACTGATCGGATCGAAAAGTTTATTCGTGATTTTTTACTTAGAATTTTTTGCTCTATCAGAATCCATACAGTGTGATATTCCATTTGTTAACATCCTGTATATGTTATATTCTAAACTTTTTAATAAATAATAGTATTTACATTAACATCAATTGGCCTGAATCATTTTGTAGACACCTGAACCCTGAATTCCCGATTTCCCAAAAATCCCTCGGTTACATCGTGCCCGAACAGTTCCTTATAACGGCTCTTTAGTACGATTACGACCGGTAGACCGATACACCGAACGAAGTTAGGTACACTCTAAAGTAAGTCACCGCGTAAACTGACACATATTTTAACATTTATTTCATTCCTCCACACTGTAAAACAGGAAGATGGTCGCAGTATCTTCGATCTACACCTCAAGAAACCGGATTTAATAGCGGAATTATCAAGCTACGAACTGGACATACCCGGTAACGTCGATACTCTCCGCCAACGGTTAGTCTCGTTCGTCAGAGAAAACAGCGAAGTATTCGAAGAAAAACCAGCCAACCCGAAAGATTTCGACGAGACAATAGCGAAACATAGGGATACATGCGCCGGTACTTCAGAAACTCCCCTCGACACCCAACCATCGGAACGTCTAGTTTTCGTAGAAAATACTACACCAACGCATATAAAAACGCTAGAAACGATGCGAAAATGGGGATGCCATTTCGACGGACATAACCTATACACCTTCTTAGAGCGGATACAAGAACTGCAAAAAGAGTACCAACTTACCGACAGACAGTTATTAACCGGATTACCAGAATTACTAAGAGGCGACGCACAGCTATGGTATCGCACACAACCCGAAAATCTGTCATGGACGGACATCCAGGATAACCTACGAGCATACTTTCTATCAGCGGGAGAATTAAGAAACTTCGATCGACAAATCAGTGACCGCCGTCAAGGATCGAAAGAACCCATACGTTCATTTACCCTCGCTGTTTCAACTCTGATGAGACGGAGAGGAGGATACGATTCGAAACGCCAACTCGACACACTGTATTACTAGAGGAAGACAGAGTATCGCCTACATATACGGCGTAACGAAATACATTCAGCGAATGACATTATCCAACGAGCAGAAGAACTAGAGGACACCCTCCGGCAAATAAACAAGGAAGTCCGAGAACCAAAGCCCGCCCCGAAAAACGTCGCAATGTCTATAACCAAGGCGTATAACCGGAAAGAATGCTGCTGGCGATGCAAGCAAAGAGGCCAGGACCGAACTAACTGCAAGAACAAATTCGTGAAATTTTGTTCATGGTGTGGCAAGGATAATATATTATCCCGAGACTGCGCTTGCCCGAAAGCGTGAAACGGAAAAGGGGCCGGACGAACACCGGACCGGCCCAAGAAAAACGCAGATGCTACGTCGAAACAAGAATAGGCAACCGCAAGTACCAAGCGTCATAGACCAAGTAATCACGCCAGACATGGCTACAAATGCGCTGGCCTACCTAGACGACATAGTCATTATCTCCGAAACGTTCGAGCAACATATTTCATTACTGGCAAAAGTCCTGGGCCGGCTAAGAACTGCCAACCTAATACCGAATTGGGATAAATGTCACTTCGCAAGACGCAGCTTAAAATATTTAGGATACGTCGTCGATAAAGATGGTCTATGAACAGACCCCGATAGAATAGCCGCCATTAAAAATCTCGAACCACCAAGGACAGTTAAACAACTTCGACGTTTTCTAGGATTGACCTCATGGTATCGACGCTTCATAAAGGACGCTTCGACACTATCAGCCCCCCTAAACACACTATTAAAGAAGAAAGAAAAATGGAAATGGGAGGATAGCCAACAGGAAGCCTTCGAAAAATTAAAAGAACAAATGACGGAAGCACCGATACTCGCATGCCCAGATTGGAACCTAACGTTCACACTCCAAACCGACGCAAGTAAAGCCGGGCTTGGCGTAGCACTAACACAAGGAGAAGGCGCAGACGAACGCGTCATAGCCTACGCAAGTAAAACCCTTACAAAGGCGGAGAAAAACTACTCAGCGACCGAACTCGAATGTTTAGGCGTGAAATGGGGCATATGGAAAATGCGGGACTATCTCGAGGACTATCGCTTAAAAGTCCTAACAGACCACCAGTCCTTAAAATGGCTCAAGAGCATAGACAACCCGTCCGGTAGACTGGCGAGGTGGGCCCTAGAATTAAGCCAGTGGGACTTCGACATAATTTACAGAAGAGGTAAAGATAACGTAGTTGCGGATGCCCTCTCGAGGCAACCGTTACCGGTATATCACATGAACCAGCCGATAACATGTAAATGGTACCAGCAGACGATAAAGAAGGTCCAAGATAACCCGGCCGGTAACGCAGAATACTGCATTCACAACGGACAATTATATAGGCTTATCCTACACACCCTCAATTTTAAAGAGAACGGTCCAGCAGAAGAATGGAAATTATATATACCGTCCAACGAACGAAACCGCGTTCTTAAGGAAAATCATGATGCACCAACCGCAGGCCACGTGGGCGTGGCAAAAGCACTTACACGTCTATCACGCCTCTATTACTGGCCTGGAATGCTCCGTGATGCAACTAAGTATGTACGAAATTGCAACAACTGTCAACGTTATAAAGCGAGTCAGCAGGCAACACTGGAACAAATGCACGCCACTAACGTCGAGCAGCCATGGGAGATGGTATCCGTAGACTTGATCGGACCGCTTCCCCGTTCAAAAAACGGGCATACTCAGCTACTCGTAATGCAAAATACGTTTTCAAAATGGGTCGAGCTACAACCGATGCGCACGGCAACAGCTCAAGCCGTTACGAAAGCCCTACGCGAACCATCATCTTACGTCACGGATGCCCTAAGTCAGTAGTCAGCGACAACGGACGACAATTTACTTCCAAGGAATTCAAGAAATTATTACACGACTGCGGCATTCGAACATTGCAGAACACCCCCATATGCACCGCAGTGCAATCCAGTTGAGAGAACGAACCGCATCATCAAGACCATGATCCGGCAATTTATTCAAGACACACAGAAGTCTTGGGACCTCCATATCGCAGAATTCGCCTTCGCGTACAACACAGCACACAGTGATTCCACAGGATTCTCCCCAGCATACCTAAACTATGGAAGAGAATTAATCCTATCAGGCACCCTGAGCCAGGAGGTGGGAAGCCCGACGTCACCAGGAACGGACGGCCGACGGAAGCGAGTGCAGGAAGGAATCGGATTAGCCCGAACGAATATCGCCCAAAGCTTCGGGAAACAACGCCACCACTACAACCTGCGACGCCGTAAGTGGGAGCCTACTGTAGGCGACCTCGTATTAAAGAAAATACACACACTATCGGACAAGGCAAAAAGCTATAACGCAGGACTAGATATGAAAGCAGACGGCCCGTACAAAGTGCACATGAAAGTGTGTCCCGTCATCTACGACTTGGTAGACTTAAAAGGTAAACAAATACGACATGTACACATACGAGACCTTAAGCCATATGTAAGCATTACATAAATAATTCCTCGGAAGGCGCACGAACGGAAAAGTTCCAAAGCACAACAAACAATACTAAGAACCAAAGGAATTCCAAAAATAACATCAAAATCGAGTATTAAGCCTCAGGAACAAGAAAACCAGTCAGTCTACCGCAGCATGTCGTTCGAGGAGGAGCTCGACGAAACGGAGCGAGCAGTGAAGGGTTTGGAGGCTGCAATGGCCGAGGAAGGCTGGGAATTTATCGGCGTGGAGGAGTACGACCCCGGCCCACCCAACATCGAATGGCCAGTCTACACTCCCACACCCATCGCTACAAGTGAGGTACTGCCTCCCGAAGCCGTCGACCCCTTGCAGCTGACACCAAACCCTCCTCCAAAATCGCCAACACCGGAACAGCAAACACCACCGGAGGGGCCACAGAGAGGCCAGGACGAGGCGACTCGTCGTGTCAGCCACCGGGGACGAGACTGCACTCCGCGCTCAAGAGCGCCAGTGGCACAACTCGCAACAAAACCCGCCCCGCCCAGGCCGACATTATCAGCGAGGCTTCTAAGTGCCAAAGGCCCGGCTCTGAAGCCCCGGATCAAGAAAATCGAGGTGATCGACACACTGGACTGGACGAGGAGGGTAGCCGAACTCCGGCGGCACATAGCGCAGCAGCAGGCAGCAACAACACCAGCAAGGCCACAGGCATGCCGAGTAAACTCGGTCATTAAGATTACGGGGAAACCCAAGCCGCCACCGGCGACCGAGCGCACTCCTGCCCAACCTGCGAAGACCGCCCAACCTAGTACCAGCAACAGCGACATCGCCAGCCCCGACAACACCGTTCCACAGCCACCACCGCCTTTCACACCAGCTACACGGCCCACAATCACCATCACCATCCCGGAGGGACCTACCATCACCCCCAGAAACGCCAAGGGGACACGAAATGGGCCATTAAGCTCGATGTAAAGGGGAACGTCCGCGACATCCAGCGATACACCGTAAGTCGAACGCCTTTCTATTGTTTCAGGCTCACACACTCTCCATGGACTGATACCCCGAGTTGCTCCCTGGAGGACTGTATATATATATATATATCTTATATTCTAAACTTTTTAATAAATAATAGTATATACATTAACATCAATTGACCTGAATCATTTTGTAGACACCTGAACCATGAATTCTCGATTTCCCGAAAATCCCTCGGTTATAATCGAGACTACAAGGAGTTGACGTACAGTCTCCCCCCCCTGTGTGTAACCGCATACACATAACCTGGCGTCGGTAAGTCTACCTGTGACTGTCGTACCGTACCGTACCGTAACCTGTCCGTGAATACCGCCACCTGAAGACATTTCGCCAATACAACAGTCAGCTAGGGGTGTCTCCGGTCGCACACTTGTACATAAACGCGTTAGATGCATTTCATATCTAAATCACTTTAGCTTTAAATCACTTTAGCTTTAAGTAGACTTTTACGATCGCGCCTGCAATTAGCCTTTAAGTTTATTTTCTATAATTAGTGGTTAAGTTTATTCACTAAGATTTATCTCTATCTAAGCCGCAAATGTGTGACAAACGGTTCTCCGGATATTCTCTGTTATAGTATACCGGTGACCGAATTCGGTGAAGCCATACTCGAGAGTTCCGATCCGAGCACCGAGCTCGACCATTGTAAATAAGTTTCATTGTTATTATTAATTAATAAACATTTATATTTTCTACATATTAAATTCTGAGTCTAAGAGTATTCTTTCGAGAACTTACATCATCCTCCGGGAAAAGTTAACTGTAGTCCGAGTATAACACGGCTGTGGGAGTTGACCTGCGCGTGGAGTACGCTGCACTAGCTGCCACCTTAGTGCATGCCTACCTCTAACGTTACAGGCTTAATTGAATTTCAATAATCAAGCGATGCTACTTAGATAGAGTAAAATGAGGCCTGCGATGGTTCGTTCGGTAGAGCGATGGACTTGCAGTCCGGCGGACCCGGGTTCGAGTCGAAGCTCGGCCGATTGACACGAGCACCACTGTATTTTAATTCATGTGCTTTGTTTACAAACACATCGCATGCCTCCGTCGCTGATTAACACCAAGGGGGAGCATAAATAGAGCGACGTTAAATAATAAAAAAAAAAAAAAAACGAAAAGGTAGAGTAAAATAGCATTCAATAAATTTATAAAATAATTAAACTTTAATTTAGAAGTGAAATTTACAATGATTAACTTAAAAAAAGTGATTTATAAAATAAATTATTTCACAGCCTATAACTATAAAAACAACACGTGTGCAGCAGCGTGTTGTTTTTATAGTCGACTCTTCGCGAGTTCATCTGTTTACGTGTTAACCGTACTATTCTCGCGTGGGGAAACTAGCAAAAACCTGTATGCAAAAAGTAAAATAATGTGAAAATAAATTACACATATACTTTCTTCCGTTAATCCATTGACAATAATTAATGTATTCTATTTACACTTATGTCATTAAATTATACTAACAAGGGTTCAATTATCTATACTCGTCCAGTTAGGCCTTAACTGTATAATCATCATTACATTGCTGATCAGGCAAAGATAATTATATGTACAAACTAGCTGACCAGGAACTGATCAAGGTAATATATGTGGATGTACTGATCAGGGCCTGATATCAAACCTACTTCTTTTTCTGCTCAGATTATAGTAAAGTTCAAACTTTAAAATATACAATTTCTTAGAAATACTACATTAAATAATGACTAAAAAATCTCTTTAAATTAGGTATATACGAATAAAAAGTTATTTAATATTTGAATTAATTTATTCTACATTTACAGTTGTAAAAGTAATGCCTTAGCCCACACGACCAATTAATTATACGGAAGGTACAGACTAAAACTCGAACCCGCTTTTCGATCTCAACGACGTAAAATTATTTTAAATATATATATAGTTTGCCAATTCATAATTTAATACATTATTACACTATATTATCCCTTATTGTTATACATACGCACAATGGAAATATCAAAAACATATTAATTACTGCAAAATCCTATAATATATATTGTTATATAGGACTATATATTATATATAATATTACTTGAATGAATAATTTGAGGACATTATGTATTTAGAAAAATATAATTTTTGATAAGGCAAAGGAATTATAACACATAACTTTATATAATTTATATAATTAATAAGTAGATTTACGGATATTTAAAATGATGACAATAAGAATATACTCATAGAACAAGCTTTTAATTTTATATCATACAAAAAATATATATTAGTAAATTTGATAATACAAAATATAAATATTATGAGGCAACACTACGCGGCGTGAGCCCGCGCGAGAATAGTACGGTCAACACGTAAACAGATGAACTCGTGAAGAGTCGACTATAAAAACAACGCGCTACTGTGCACGGGGTAAAGCAGATCGGTTGTGAAATAATTACTTTTATAAATCACTTTTTTTAAGTTAATCATTGTAAATTTCACTTCTAAATTAAAGTTTGTTTAATTATTTTATAAATTTATTGAATGCTATTTTACTCTATCTATATTAAAGAAATATAAAAGGGCGACACCTGAAACTCGGCGCTTTAGCCGAAAGCTTAGATCCGGATCATTATATTTGTATTTGAAATTATAAATCAGAAACTATAATTATAAAGCCATTATTAGAAAGTAACGGGAATTTAAAGATCAAAATGTAATATGTTAAACTAATATAATTAAAAAGAAATAAAAATATATTATTGAAGAAGTTAATTTACAGTTCAGATGAGATTTTACGCGATTTCAAAGCCAAAGCTACGTCCCGAGTCAAAGTGTTTAAATACACTGGTTCAAAAAGGAGCAGCGTACACGTGCTTCTAAGCGTGAAGTGTATACGCGAATTAATAAATTAAGAATTGATATTTGTTGTTTTCACTAAGAATATGCTACTAAGATACGCAGACGTTAGGGATTACACAGTATATGCACGGATCAGTGAACCTCCGGGAAGTAAGGAAACTACAAAAACTAGAAATTTATACCTTTACATTCCATTTTTATTTATATCTCACTTATTTTTATATTCGTCGCACTTTTAACATAAACAGAAAATAACATATATTTAAGAAAATAAACAGGATTTAAGAGTGCACTGTTAAAGACTGTCAGCAGAATTTCTATTAATCCCTATCATGCGACAATGGTTTTCTCATAAACGAACAGGTTTCGATTCACCTGAAACTTTGAGAAATAATAGAAAAATTATAAATACATTGGGGATATCGTAGGAAATTCCGAAGAATTTTTACTAAGTGCGCACCTTGCACAATAGATGGGAAACAAGTTTATGTCTCTACTAAAACATTTATCACCTTCAGTGTATGCAGAGATCATCTAACCATAACATTTTACATCTAATAGTAAGTTAGACTTGCCTATCGTCTTACCGATGAACCCAACAGGTAATCCAGGGTAAAACGTAATTTTCATATTGCCACGTACACGATGTACGCCTGTCCTACGTTGTAAAGGTTCGTGTGCTGGACTCGAGAAAAATGTTGATTTAACCTAGCCAAAATGCTCTTTATAAATCAGAGTAATAACAGCGTGGTCGTTATTCTCAGCTGATTAATGGCTTATTTTTCGCCAACGCGAAGTCAAATCAAATAGCGTCCATTGACTATCTGATTAGCTCTGACGCGTTTTAATTACTTTTCTTTGACCGCTGCCCCACATCGACGCGCAATGGTTTGTTGTGTTCTTGCAGTCTAGAGAACGTCAAACGTATGTTAGTTTCTTTCTCTCAAAGATTAGTATACACGTATTGGTATACTAATCAGAGAAAAAAATGTTAATGAAATTTCAAGTACTCTCCCGTACCAATCTGCACTCCGCGGGTTCACACAGTGGCTCGATCGAGTAATCTAGGATCTGGTACATAGGATTTCCTTAGAGGACTCAATTAGTAGCTATGGGCAAATGTCTCGAGACTATTATTAATTTCCAGACGTCACTATACAGGATGGATTAATTTCGGATAACAGGGCATATACCATTCGATACATCTCAAAATTATAAGAACAACGTATATTTTTCGTTTTTCGATCCGACAAGTAATTTCCGAGTTATTAATTGTTAAAAGTTAAGAATATGAGCCAATCAGCGGGTGGCTATAGCGGACGACAGTATCGGCGGCGAAAGGTGGAATGGAGCAGCGCGAAGAGGTGGGGAGTGGCGCTCGTCGTTCGCGGTCGCGCGTACGCTTGCACCGAGCGCGGAGGGACGCAGGGACAATTGAACAGCTAACTGAGCTAGCTTACACCAAAAATTGATTGTTGCTTCCTTTTTGAAAAATGCTGGATAGCTTATTTATATCATAAAACTTATTCCATCATTTTAATAGTCGATAGTAATCATTTCAATACTTATTGATAAAAAATATTAAAATTTGCAATGAACAGTATTAAAGATCTAAGTAGGTAAAAGCTTAAATTTTTTAATTAAAAAATCTGATTTTGATAAGGTCTGAAGATACAGAAAATTTTGGGGTCTACTTAAAGTGCAAAAAGGTACATTTAATATTAAATTTACTATGTAAATAATCAGGAGAGTAAGTAATAC